>JXSR01S026212.1:3164-13359 GCA_000969725.1 Ophiothrix spiculata
TGGATCGACAAGTTTCGTTGAAATAAATCCAGCGAGCGAGTCTCTGTGCTCGGCCGTTCGCTTAATGTTCTCCACATTTTGCATGTTTGGTTTTTGCATTTTATTGTTTATCTATTTACTTAGTACAAAGGGAGAGTTAGAAAATAAATGAATTTTCTGACGGAGGAACGGAGGAAGAAAGAACATGATTACTCATGGAATCGATCACGTTTTTAATCAATATAACAGTCCAAATATTGATTTACAATAATCAAAAACATCTTGTTTTGGCTCGAATCAAATTAGACAAAATACTTACGTTCCCATGTACCTACCTTTTAAATGAAATTTATATACGTATTCCATTAATTTAACAGTAATAGGTGCTTATTTTCATTGCAAATGATGTTGACTGAAGGAAACAAAATAGGAAAGTGATATTAAATAACTGTTGATATTGTTTGAAATTCTACATTCGTTGTATGGTAAATCTTTTACTAACTCGAATTGTAATTAGGAGGTGCTTTGGCTAATTGTCGGTAATATATCTGCTGCCCGTTATGAACTGTGTAAATTTAAACGTATTTACCAAAGTCGTATCAATTTCCAAATACAAATAGAACAATGATTAAGTATCATTGATTTGTTGTATGTGTATGGTTATCAACTATTTTAATGAAACTTTAATTGAATACTATTTAAATTGTTTAATTTGTTGTGTTATGTGAAACTGAATTGTTTGTTTTTGTTTATTAATTGTTTAATTAGAGAAGCTTAATATTGAAATCTTTGATTGCTACAGAAAGGGACTTTTTCTGAAAGATTCATATTTTGCCATTTTAGGTGATTTCCCATTCTATTTTAATAGGCAATTGATTGCATGAAAATATCAGGTGATCATTGGGAATTCCCCAAAGTTTCAGAAATAGAGTTGTTTACTTGAATATATTATTGCTGGGAAAATCCCTCACATTGAAGACTGTACAAATTATTATGTTAAAGGTGGTAATGATGTCGTGGGGGAATTTTGGATGAAAATGTTGAAACTGTGGCACGGCCTGATCAGATTTGGGCAGAAGTGAATTTTACTTGATCGGAGTGAAATGGACTCGATCTGTTTTGTGTGGATGGATTCAAGTTGCAGTTATACAGATAAAGTTGAATTGACTTCAACTTTTTGACAACTTCAGGAGAAGTTGATTTTGGTGGATAATTTTACAGAGGAGTGGAGTTTGCTAATTAAACTTCGAAAGGAGATTGGAGATAACGATAGTTGGAGGATTAAAGACAAACTGTTATTTTAATATTTAATTCCCGAGTGGATTATGTGCGTTGGATTCAGCTTTTAAGCCAAGTGGAGCTTCGTTTAAGGATTGCTGAATTGTTGTGTGGAAATCGCCATTTGATTTCGCAAGGAAACTTTTGGATTTACCTTTTGCCAGCTGGATTCCGGAACTTGTGAATTGCAAGAATACGCCTGCAAGTTTTTTCAAGATTTTAATGCAGTGGACATTAATGAACAATCTCGGACTATAGCGTGGAATATAATATCCGGATCGCGCGGTTCTTGAAGCGGTATCTGTAAGTTAAGTAGTATTTTAAGACAACAAGCAAGTTTGTAAATTAAACCAAAACAAATATTAAAGTTTTAAGAAAGTTTTCAGATAATACTTTTCAGTGTATTTATTGTATTTCATTTAAGAACCCGAAAGGTGAATTTGGCCTTGGTCATTTAACATCTCTGACCGTAACAATATGTATTCATGCAATATACACTAACTGCTTTCAAATCATGTTAACATTTACATCATTATGTTACTGGTTACCATGGCAACGGCGGCCATTTTGAATCCATTAAAGGTTTTTTTTTTTCAAACATTTAAAAATTTAGTATTAAGTAGATTGGTTTGTGCTGATAATAAATCTATAATAAAAATATGTCGTGCTCGTTTTTGTGATACAGGCATTTCAAAAAGTACACATTTTCCGCCCAAATCATCCGATTTGCCACACAAAGTATAGGGAAAGCTAAAAAAAAATGCTCCATTGATTTTTACAAATTGTAGCGGAAACTTGTGTGGTGGCTGGTATGGCGCTCATGGTGTTCCGTTATTAGTCATGTGACTTTAACTATAAATAGGCGTGATTGCAAGCACTCGAGGCAGTAGCGGCGGAAAAACCAGTTCGATGACAGGTTCCTCCGGTAGCCTTCCCAGTTAGTCAGTTAGGGCCAGTGAGTCTGTAAGCCCGTTTGCTTAGATTAGTACAGGGGCAATCTCTTTAATAAGAAATTTAGATAGGTTAGTTGGAATTCCTCCATCCAATTGGAGCTCCATTCAAATCGAGTCTCCTCCAGTTTATCGGAGCTCCATTTTACTTCTGAAACCGATGCAACCGGATCAACCCCGCTAAGACTCAGAGTCATTAAAATATTGGAGAACTGATATTCTGATAAAAAGGATTTGCCAGGTGTGATTATTGTGTGGACCATGTTGATTCTAAGTTAGTGTAGAGTAGCTAGCGCCCACGCCATCAGGTTCAGGTTTTATTTTCCATAATCATCAATAACAATATAACAAGAAAATAACAATATGATATAAAGATAGACAATTACAGAGGAAATGGTTAAAAGGCCAATAAGGCCAGAACATTACCATTCCCTTTGAAAAAATAATTTAAAAAAGTTACAAAGAGTAGGATTTCAGGATACCAACAACACCGATACAATAATTAATGAAAGAAATGTGATAAGAATTAGCATCATATACCATTATACGCTGAAATTAAAAAAGTTTTCAACTGTTTTCGAAAATGTTTAACTGATTTTGCATTTTTCAAATCCTCACCAAGCGAGTTTTATAGAAGTGGACCAGCAGTTCTGATAGCTTGATCAGCAAATACCTTTTTGTTTCTTGTGTGATTGAAATCGTTACTCCGTCTTGTATGGTAGTCATGAATATCTGACCTCTTTATAAATAAACCATCAAATGATCTTGGCAATAATCCAATTGAATATTTGAACATGAATACACCAGTTTCTAGTTTATATGAGTCGAATACATACAAAAGTTATTAACATTTAAAAATGTGCAGTTAATTTTTGGACACGGTGTATTTATGAAAAATCCTTATCCCACAATCGTAAGCAACTGAGAAAACCCGTTAAAAGTGAAATATCTCATTCTTCGGTCATAAACGTTACTTTGGAATCGCCTATTTGAAAAAAATGGTCGTAAAAATGGTCGTTGTATTAAGTTATCGTTTAATTAAATATTATTTAGTAGTTGCCTCATTTTAAACAAATAACAATTGACAACAAAAATGTAAAGAGTAGCATATACCATTTCTCCTTCTTCATGACTGCATGTAAAACAAAGAATAAGCAAGCAATGATTTGAACGCCCAAACGGGTTTTAAAGAAATAAATGCGAGCTAATTTGATGTTGTGAACAAATTCTCATTACACGAGTACTATCGATGTCGCATGTCTTTTAAACATTGAGTAAGAGAATCTATCCATCGATTTGCTTTAATGAAACCATGTCATTTAGAATGGTATACCCCTTTGATTAAATTTGTATTTACACAGCATTTTGTTCGTGTATAAGGAAAGCATTCTTATGGAATAAATGCTTTGTGTGCGTTAAGAAGCAGTCAATTGCTGGATTTTTTGGAACATGACGATGGCTAAACGTAAACATGACTTAAATAATTATATGACTTCCCTTTTGGCATACATACCCCAAATCATTCACTTGGCGTAAGTTATAATTAGGCCGGCTTATGATGAGAAGCTTATATGGGCATTTTCACGGTTATGGAAGGACAATCACAGAATTTGTCTCTATTTCAAACACATACATAACTTGAATTGGATAAAATAAAACTAATTCCATATTTAGTTGAGTATACCTAAAAGCCAGAGGGTGTTTTAAGTACTTCCCAACATTCAATTCAAACTGTTACTTCCATAGCTTTAAACAAAACATTAAATGAACCAACTGCCATAGACTTATACACAAAACTACTCATGGAAAACTTGCTATAGAAAATTTATTATATAGTCGAAGTGTGAATGAAAAATACCTTCAGAAAGGGGATAATCACAGCTTGATATTAATGTAAACAAATCTCACTTCGACAGAGTTTTTCATTCCCAAAATACAGTTTGAAATAGAGTAATTTCAAACTGTGTACCACACAAATGAATGCAGTAGTTGAATGACCTTGGTGATCATTCCATTGGGTTATTGAAATGTTGCTGTGTGTTATAAGAAGAGCTTTAATCACCCTTTGCCTAAAAGCATTCATATTTAACAGGAATTTTTTCTTAAAAATTTCTCTGTCGCAAAATATGCATATTAATGAGGTCGGTTACGGAAGGACAGCAAAACGGACATGGTTTTTCACCTTGAGTACATTTTTGAAACTTTTTATGAAATTTATGAAGAAATTTTATTTCAAAATTACTGAATGCATTGACTGGTGTTTCTGCAATAGTTTGCCACATTCCAATTCAAAATATTCCCTACGGTTATGTTTTAACAAATTATGCGAAATGCGAAGGGATCATGGTTACGGAAGGACAATTTAAGCCATTAAGAACAATTACACCCAATTAAACAACCAAAAATGGGTTGAAAAAATTAAATAAAAATTACTACTTTTCATTATGAAAATCAAGAAATTTGACCAAGAATTAAGGTTTTTTTAAAGAAATTTCATAGACATTTTCGTTAAGTCTTTTCAAAATTAGGTTCATTTTAAAGAGCTTCAAAATAGCTTTCTATTGATACCAAATATATGGTGGTAGCATTTTTCATTGAATAGGTTTTTTTAGCTCTTTTTTCAATATTTTTCTCATTTCCACTTTTTCGTGGAATGGCCATATATAAAGATTGGTGTGAGAGCTGTACTAAGTATTACAAAAGCGATCTAAATGTCCACGACATGTGCATATCAGTGAAAACATAACACTACTGATTTGTTTCCTTGTTTAGCATCGCTCATTTTGGTAAAATAAAATAGCTTTCTTCTCTTTCGAGGACGACATTAAGTTAAATAATTTGAGTTCAAGTTTGCTTCTTTAAGTTAATTCAAATAAGTTATTTTACACGACCTGCGACATGTAGGGGAAACTTGGGTTAATCATATGCCTAAAAGGGGGTAATCCTGGACAAGGCGATTGTAGAAAAATGGAGAAAGGCTGTGCTGTAACACCCCCCTAGGGCATTCGCTACCTCAAAATCTTCGTTAAGAATACTACTACAGGCTATTTAGGTCTTGCGCTTCCTTGTATCAAGAACGTAATATTTTTGGACTTTTTATCCTCAATTAATTATTTTATAGCTTGGTGAAGGTAATGGAATACACTGTAAAATGATGTAATTGAACAGACCTATTAATCTTAGATTACAGGGGGAAAGTTACGGGAAAATTGTGCACTGAAAGCCAAAGGGAGTCAAGTGACTCTTAAAAGGGTGTCCAGCTAACATGACTCTCATGAGGAATCCCGTTGACTCTCATGACGAGTTACGTGCCTCTCATGAGAGTCAACGTGACTCCTCATGGGATTCATGGATACTGGACTCCCTTAGGAGTCACCTCAGCTCCTTTTCGGAGTCATCTCAACTCCTTAAAAGAGTCATGATATTTTGACTCCCCGAATGGAGTCAATATTGACATAAAAACAACATTTGCTTGACTCCCTTTTGGGGTAACCTTGACTCACTTTTGGCTCTCATTTTTCTACGGAGAAAAGGACGTAAATTAGGGTAAATACCCTGTGCTTTCCATTATTTTACGGCTTTTTGTAAAATTGTCCGTACAGTGTATTTACCCTAATTTACGTCCCGTAACTTTCCCCCTGTAATCTAATAATACGAAGTCTGTCAAATTACATCTTTTTTAGAGTGCACTGAATTCCACACCCCACACATCCTACACACTCTGATAAACATCATACACATACCTCCTTTTTCAGAACATAAATTTATATCATGTTATTATTTTCCAAAGTGCTTCGGCCATGATTGTAAGAAATGTGTTTTAATAGTAGCAAGAGAGATAAAATCACAAAAAATGCATTATTAATACCAACCAGTTTTATTTCAATACATGCCTAAGGTTTTATTAAAAATATAATAACAATCATAATAATATAGACTAAGGCGCAAAGGTAATTTACATTATTGTTCACGTTTTGTCTAAAGATAGCAAACAGCTTATGTTTAATTTTGTTGAAAGCAGTGAAGCCATCAAACAAGGCAAGTTCAAAAATGACTAGCACAACATTAAGGTTCCTGTTTAGATGCCTTCGTGAAAAATCTACACAAAATAATGTACAATATGTTGATTTTAAAATAATACGAACATAAACAACATTGTATTATGTGTCAAAAGGGAACTACAACATTCAACTGACAGAGGGAAATGCTTTGATAAAGCTATGTACAACTTTTTACAAATGCTTATCATGTTTGCATTGGTCTTTAATAAATTTCAGCGATTTTGTAGAAATATGTTTTTACTTTAGATATAGAGAAGCAAAAGAAATAACATTAATTAGCACATGATGGAATACTGCAATTCTAGATCAAACCTACGGAAATTGCTCTTACATTTCCTCTCAATGTTAGCTTAAATCATCATAAATAGAATTGAAACTAAACATGAGCATTTTAATTGTTTTTAAAATTTCAAACAACAGCTGATATATTTATATTTAACCTATTCTAATATTACGCAAAACCAATAATAAGGGCAGCATTTTGTTACTTTCCCTTGATTTTGTTTTTCAAACGCAAGTGATATTTATAAGGCAAACATAACACGTTTACAAATTATCAACAAATGGCTCCATGTAATACATTGTAAGCGCACTAGATTTGAATTTTATGTGACATTTAAGCGCCAAGTAGACTTTATCATTTTACCAATTGTTAAACCCAGAGAACTGAATGCATATTGACCTCGAGTTCCCAGACAATATTATCGATCGGAATAATCCACTAAAACTCCAATTAAATGATAAAAATCAAGACAGTGACAAACATTCCAAATTAAAACGTTTCTCATTGGAGAAATATGAAGCAGTAAGCAAATCTTTTCTTCAGAATAAAACCCATAGTACCTGTCAAGGACAGATTGCAGATTATATTGAATAGACCAAGGTATTATAGTATTGTTTGAAAAAAACAATTACCAAAGAATTATAATGTGCTATGGATTATTAAAATGCTACAGATGAGTAATCATTGCAAAATGTGCCGTGATGCGAAAAATATTTCACCATCATGAACATTTTGATAAATGGTCAAACATATTACTCCATGGCCAAAAAGTTTACACCATGAGAAAAAATTAAGATTAAATTTTTCATTTCGAATGAAAATTTAACATAGTGGTGAAAATGTAATACCATGAGAAAAATTCTGAATGGAATTGATTACAAAAATGACGAAGTGTATCTAGGCTTTCACTTTCCGTTTCGTTGAACTGCCAAACTTTATCTCTGCCTCATATAGTGGTAATCAAAGACATCTTGACACACTCAAGCGCAAGTTCCCAACCGCTAGAGTCTTTTCAGTGGTATTTGTAGCTAACTGAGCCATAAAGATTCCGTTCATCCACGAGGTTTCTTTTTGTTATATTTTTCTCCTCCCCCTTGTTTATAAATAAGTACATTAGCGAACTCCTCTTCTGCATCTTGAGCGTATATAAGCCGACTCATATTGTAAGTTGTAAAGTGGGAAAAAGAAAAATAAGTACCATCAACCAAAGTTGTTTTGATATTAATACTAGTATGCACATTTTGTTTGACTAGCGTAGTGGGATACCTGTCTGCAGAATCACGAAATGTCAGAGGTACTACGATGCTAAAAGGCTCAAAATACAATATTTTGTTCAATTATTTGACATGATTATTTTTTCTTAAATAGCCAAGAGGCGACTGTACAAGATGTAAAAAGTTACTGCCTCTTTGCAGCGCCGTGTTTTAGCAGTTTATTGTACATACAATTCTTTTAATGCAGTGCCTGGTTTATCGATCATACGTATGTTGAAACAAAACAATGATTTTGAATTAGACGCAACAGGTGTAAGTTTTGACCTACTTCTTTTATTTTGATTTTATTTTACTAATTCAGCAATTTAATTGAACGTCTCTTGGTTGCCGAACTAAAAGAATAAAGTTCCCTATTCAATGAGAAGACCATTTTACCAAAAGAATTCTTAAACCTCTCCAATGATACAGACTGTTTTTTTTTGCTGTTCAATTCAATTCAATGACTTTTTCCCCCAAAATATATGCATTAATAAAAAGAAATATAATTGTGGTGGAGTAGTAAAAAGGCAGAAAAGAATTTTGCAAGACGAACATTTTGAGACCATTTTGAATTAAATCTGACACTTATAGAATGTTCGACTCCCATAGGTCTTACCCTGGTATGACTCTTTATGATTTTTGATGCAACCATTCATCAAAAATGGCTCAATGCATACTTTTTCTGCTTCCTTATGAGGAGAAGAACATGATAGAAAGGTTTTAATAAGATTTTACCAATTTTAAAATTTGGTAAATTTTTAAACTCAAAAAGGCATTTGCTGTACATTTATGCTATTAAACAAATCTTTTGACATTAGCTAGCATCAGTCAAGTTAGCTCAATCGGTAAGGCGCTCGCTTGCGGTGCAGAAGGTCCCGAGTTCGAACCCCCCGCCGGTGCCAAAAATTGAGTGTGCTTGAAATTCCCTTGGACAAGGAACTAACTGCTAATTGTCTCGTGGAAACCCGTACGAAACTCGGGGAGCTGATCCGGGCAGCGATGGTACGAATGTGGGCTGATCAAGGTTCAGCGCCCCTAGAGGTTGTCGCAGAACCTGAAATGATGCTTGGTGTGGAATGGAGCTTACTCGGGCCACAGTGGTCAGCGAACACCTGTAAAGTGTGCAGAGGCCGAGTGGTATTACAAATCTGGGAGGCATAGCGCACTATAAATCCCTAGTATGTATTTATTTATTTGTATACGCTTAAGCTATACAATGCATACATACTTTTGAGACATTACAATGTCCGGAAGCAATCATTCGTCAATTGTGTAGAAAATCTGGAATATAAAACCACTGATTTCTTGATGTCTTGAGAACAATAATATAGTTACCTCCTTCGCCTACACCTTCGGGTTTTATTGCCCTTAAGAGGAAAAGCATTCCAAATCCACTTGATGGACATTCTCTAAATATATAATATTAATGTTCATGATGAGACATGTACGAAGATTGAACTTGATAACTTAATGACAAGCATTCTGCAAATAACCTATGACCTTTGAATATGATAAACAATGAAAATAATCGACTACCGGTATTGCCAATCATTATACAAAAAGATATTATGAAGTACACTCAGGTAAACACGTCAGTTAGAGAAGATGTTTTCTGTGTACATTGACAAGCATAAAAACACAGTACACAGCAAATAACAAATACATTTCAGAATTACTATTTCAATCCCCCAAAAAATTCCAAAGGTGAGCAAACCGCCCACTTTGTCCACCCAACTACGTCATTGGTTAGTGTGTGGTTGTACTAAGCTTTTAGTTGTACTTAGCAAAGCTTGAAAATGCAATTGTAGATGTTTTATTTCTTTGAGCATGTTGAGTGCTACCGGGAATATTCAGTCTATCAAATTTAGAACATGGAATAAAAAAAATACACAAACTAACGCGTATCTGCATTCGACCATTTTCTTGGTATCACATCAATTCGCTACTTTGGAATTTAATAAACCATGTTTGGTTGAATAGTTGGCCAAAGAAACGACGATAAAAGATGATTTTAAAACGTCTATGCTGTGAATAAATTAGTGTCACCTGCACTATTCCTTACGTTAATGACAAACACCGTTAAGATGCAATACAGGTGCAATAAGGTAGTAAATATAATGGCTGGTTGTTAAATATATTTGTTAACAACAAAAAGATTTAATGAAATAGGATGGTTATGGCAAACGACATGTTTGTTTTAATTCTTACGCATTAAAAAAAATCTTAATCTCGTTGTTATTTTTTAGCGGTTCAACAGTATTGAAGTCGTTTATGTCTCAATTTCTTTTTCATGACGATTTAATTTGTTACGACCCAAAACAAGGATCAAGGTCAGAATTAACCTTTCGGGTTCGAGCTAAAAGCAAAGCAAGAATAAATACACTGTAAGTC
>JXSR01S026212.1:34031-45335 GCA_000969725.1 Ophiothrix spiculata
AAATACATGTATCCATTTGCAAGAAAGGTGAGTGCCCCTCCCCAATGTAAGTTGTCTTTACAAGAAGCAACAACAAACATATTATTTGTTACCTGAATTTGGTCTCCAGATATAATATTATTACTAGATGAGTCATCTACACATCAGTTGGCATATGATTTCGTGGTTATGAATTTATGGCTTTGCCTGATCATGAGCCCTCATGGCAGATATATGTGTTTCAATTGAATTTGATAGGCCTAGATAAACCAAAACCATGTAATGAGCACTGGTCCTGCTAAGGCCATATGGCAAGCCGGGAGAATAGGCGCAACAGGTTTCTAGAAGAAAATGTATTAAAAGATGCTCTTTATTTTGCTTTATTTAGCCAGTTTTCAGCCTCGGCATTAGGCCAAAAAAAAAAGTTGTTTGGTTGTCTTCGACCGCCAGCCCCAATTTTCGAAACTAGAAAAAAAGGTCGGTACAAAAGTATACCCCGCCTAATTTTCAGAATTTCAAAAAAAGGTGTTTTTTTTTTGAGAATTTTGATTTTTTTTTCCAAAATATTTTTCGGTAAAGTAGACTTATTTCATCTTTATAGAGGCCATAATTTGATAAAACTTATTTGAAAAAAAAATCCGCCCACCCACACTTGCTCAAAACAAGAAATAAACTGTGGAGGACAACCAAACAATTTATTTTTTTTGGCCTTACTTCACAGTCAAAACTTGCTCAAATTGGTGCAAGCTCAAAAACCTTAGAAGGAATACCAGTGATAAGGAAAACGAAGTGTAGATTCATTAAGAAATATGGCCAAAATTATGAAAGGTTTGTTTTTACTTCAATCCAAAGGAGCCACTGTATAGTTGGTGAGGGGTATCAGGCATGCCCTAAAATCCTGGTAAAACTAATGGCATTTTTTCAAATTGGGACATAGTATACACATACCTTGTTTTAAAAACATGAATCAAGTATGAATGTAAAATTGATGTGTGATATCAGCTCTTATATAATAAAGACAACCAAAAAAGTATCGCCTCACATCGAAAAAATGGCTCGTGCGCTAATATGGAACTCGCAAACGTAATTTGAAGATTATGTGTAGGCCTACAAGCGCTGGATTTTCAGCTTTCATTTGATACTCTATTTCTAAAAATTGACAGAGAAACATTGACATTTTGAACTTATAAAAAACCTTTGAACTCAATTTATAAACAGTTGAGATCCATTCGTTTCGAAATTGATTCCCTACGAATATGTTTCCATACTTGTGAGTTCAACTTTGAAAGAGAGTACCTTTTGAAGTGAATCCATCAAGAAAACACTCCTAATATTAAAGGGTAATTCAGTGGTAATCGTTCTCTTTGCAGATCTATTGCTAGAGTGAGTTGGCCACCTTGCTGCCATATATAGGGTTAAATGAGGACCTCAATGAAAACAGCACTTCAAAATGTTCTCATGTAGTTAACTACTAATTCATGTAATGCTAGTCAAAATGTTTGCTGCTTTCAGCCTAAATTTGAGAACTAGAACGGGCAGTTTGCATAAACAGTACCATTAGACTATAATAATAGCGAGTTCTACATGTAGAAGCTTGGAAATTGTGTGCTCTATGGTTGTAACTTCAGCAATGTGATGGTATGGTGCATTGTAGCATTGAGAAGGTTTTATACCCCTTTCGTGTCAAGTAGGCGTACAATTTATTTCTCTTTTTGAAAAGCAGTAGTGGTGTTGACCATATCTCAGTTGAAACATAACTCTTAACCTTTTGAATGTATAGCTGCCATGGTAATAGCAGTCAGTTTTCATACCAATTGTAACTACTGTTGCTTATAGTAATACCACGGTTATGTCAATAAGCACCCATACCTGCATCTGTAATGTACATGATAAAGTTATAGGCCTACAAATGTAATGTGTACAAAACAGGTATAATCCTGAGTTCTAAAAAATTGAAATTCCTGGTAATTTCAGCAGTGTTTTAGTTGAACTTTGCTTGTTCAATCGTATGTTGTCATCACAATGAAATAAATATGGCAAAAAATGGTCCAAAATCATTGATAACTCCATTCTGTTGCATTACACTGAACGAGATGATGCATGGTCCATTGGTTATTGTATGGTGTTTGTTTCAAAGTCGCTTATACTCTGTTTTAACCCTTTGAACTCTGGCCATTCCATGTGTACCTCTGACCCGGGCCAACCCTAAAGTTAAAAAACACAACATAACCCCTAAACATACTTTTTGATTTTGATTTCCCTTGCTTTACATTTTCATTTTGCAGGAGTCTGGGTTGTTCTAATAACCAGCATTCACAAATACTTTTTTTGTCTGCCAACATATTTGACGTTTACGTTGTAGTCAATGGGCGAAGCCACATTTGTTGAAAAATGTGATCAAATTTACGAAAATATGAGGACTTTTTCACCTCTGTCGAGTAAATAAGAGCAAAATGACCCATTAATCATGGGTTCAAAGCTTCATGAATATATTCCGATATAAATAAAACCATTGAAATAGTAAATACCAATGCCTGTTGAAAGACACATCAAGTTTATGACAAGTGACCTAAAAGCCGGTAAACTGGCTCATCAGGTATACGGTACATGTACACGTGAGCCGGTATACCTGCTCGTCGGGTTCAAAGGGTTACAAGTTAGTTGTCTACTGCGAGTCAACTGTAAGATTTCTTGTGGCTAAAAACTTGCAGTTGAGGACCGTCCCTACGAGTTCGTTTCCATGGTCACTCACCTGCGACTTCAACTTCGAAAGTGAAACCGTCGTGGAAAACACCCTACATTGTAATGTCAAATGCATGCATGTAAATTCAATCATTACTTGCAGTATGGAAAAAGGAGACTCTCCGTTTTCCATGCTTGCAGCAAGCTATCAGCTTTAGTTGTTAGGTGTATTGGTATTCATTCTTGAGAAATGTCTCATTAATTGTTATGTTAGATTGTATTGGAAAGGGTAACTGGGGATATCCTGTTACGCATCTCACTAATTAAAAATGAAGTAATTAAAGATTGATTAATAGTGCTCCCGTTTGACAGTAATTAACCTGTTAAGAAACAGACATTTAGAAAACTGCTTTCTTGATCTCGCATTGAAATCATACTTATTGCGTTGTCTGATATCAAGCAGTATAGGTCATTACGTATTGTAATATTGTAATAGATGGTAGACTTTTCTATTTATGGTGTGATAAATATTTATGTTTATCAACAAAGCTAGTGAACTCAAAAGTTCAAAGCTACGGTCACAACGTTCGTACGATCAAAAGATTTGTACGAATCATTTAAGAATGAGGTTCGTACGACGTTCGCAAGAATAGGTTTATTTTTTTACAAATATCTGAAAAATGTTAATTTTTATGAAATTTCTTTTCAGGGCAATATTAATACATGTATTGCCCCTTGACGAAAATGTGTTTTGTTTTTAAAACAGATTAAAAAATACCCTTATTACGACTGGTCGCAAACGCCTTGCAAACAAGCTGCGATCAGTGTTTTGACTGTTTCGTACGAACGCCCCAAGAACATCGTACGATGTTCGCAGCCTGGTTATTTGTCATGTTCAATATCGTGGGAAAGCTTGCGAAGTGGTCAAATAAACATAGTTAATCAGTCGTACGACCGCCGTACGACCTATTGTGACCATAGCTTAACTGGGATCCTACAATTTTCATAGAATTTTATTCCACCTTGCATTGGTTGTCAGTTCCTGTAAAAAGGAAAATATGGGCCTATATATTCCCTATTTTGATGAATTTGAGCAAAATCTTCTTATAATTATTCTGAGATTTATGGAGAAGTGAAATAGACATTGAATAGATCAAAATTGAACTGGTCTATGTTTTGAACCATTGATCAACTTGATTAAGACTCACAACTAGTAGCACTTTCAAGTCAAAACAGGTTTTTGATCGAAGAAGCGGTTCAAGACCAACAACAGTTTTGTTTAGTGTCTGACCAATCTGATTGGATGGATCGGAATCAAACCGGTTTCAAACTTATCAGATCTGAATCGGAATTACGAGTAAATCTATACTATGCCGATCTCAAAAACCGATTAGACAGACCCTAGGAAAAGTGCTCAAAATGAGTTATTTGCATCTTTTAACCAACCAAACTTATCAGAACCAATAAACAGACAACATCAAAATATGATCATTACAAATTTTTGCCTAGAATTTAATTATGACAACCAAAATAAGTGAAGGTGTTATTGTGTTAATTATAATGTCGGCAATTAATTGTCCTTTGTAGAATCAGAATCAGTCGATTTGAAACTAACGATGATCAGAATCGGCCGATTCCGATCTTGGGTCCAGCAGACACTAGTTTTGTTATGTAGGTTACTTTATCAAAGGTGATTTAATGTCAATATTAAAATTTGACTTAAAATAATTTGTATATTAAATTAGCTGAATAGGCTTTGTAAGATTCATTCAATGTATTCAAATGATTGTAGAGCCAGTCCTATTGGCTGAATGTGTTTCTTGAGGGCACTATTACACAAACAAAATATCAGTCTGGTGTCCAGGGAGTCGACTTCCTGATAAATGCATCCTGACTCATCTGCGTTAGGATTAATCACAAATTCTTGTTTATAGCAACCATGGCAACAGCAAGACAAGAGCTAGCTTACTGAATAGGTCTTCATTTTGGAGACAATTTTTTTATTATATTTGATTTGTATTTATTTAAAAAACTTGGAAATACATTTGTAGTGCTTGTCCCACTCACCTTTCTTTTTTAAATAAAATTCATTAAAACTTTTAATTTGAGAAAATATCATTCATTTTATTCAAAATTCATACGCTCTGCGTTAAGTACGCGTTGAAATTGTAAATCTAATTGGACAGTTGGTAACTTTTGCACATTCATTAATCTCGTCTAGTTGCACGCTGCGTATTGCGTGGTGCGTTGTACAATTCCATGTACGCGTATATGCGTAACATGCTAGCGCTTGTATGGCAAGTTTTATTTTAAAATAAAGGTAAATCTAAATTACAATGATTAACATGGGATGATGAATGGTTGCATTCTATGTTTTATTGAAATAGCAAACACATTTTAAAATGATTACGCCGTTTAATTTCTTTTAATTTTATTCTAATCATTGTCGTGTATGAATTAGATTAATAACTGCTCTTACTTGGCGCTCATGAAATTGTACAAAAATAATGCACCTTGTGCTGAAGTCGAAGTTGTCCAACTCACTCGGCTGCGCCTCGTGGGTGCGGACAACTCCAACTTCAGCACGCAGTGCATTATTGTTGTACAATTTCATTCGTGTCAAGTGATACGCAGTTGTTAATCTATAAATATATTCCAGAAATCAAAAGCCATGGCCGTTCAATGTTTCAAAGGGTTTTGTGGGTCTAATGCTGATTTCATACTAGATACCGCTCTGTAGTTTTGTAATTTGCAGCAATGTTTTGTGTAGTTTCACACTTAAATTTCTACTTTGCAGCAGCAGAATTTTTAGCTTTGCAGTTTCGTCACTTTGAAATTGAATCCATTTTGTAACTTGGAAAATGTTGTTGTACAACAAACTTTTTTGTCATAATTTGTTATAGCAGTGATATGGTGCTGGCAGCTGCGGCAACCATCAGGGACAAGTTGCTACGAAAATTGTCAACATACTAGGTAAAGCGACAAGGTTACAAAATTAAAACGAGTTTGGAAGCAGCATTAAGTTACAACACCTTGTGGCCCTTCAAATTACTGTGTATGAGCACAAAGTCCAATCTCGCTGTCAGGATAGTCTAAGTCTAAGAAGAAGTTTACAAGTAGTGGCAGGGTCATCATCAAATTGTGTAAATACAAATAAAATTATGTGTTAAGTGTACTCACAGCTGTTTTTCAGTAGTCTTAACCCCCACTCCAGCCCCAGGTCTTGCAATTTCCTCATATCATTTATAAGAATTAGGACCTAAACAAGTATACTTTAGGTCCCATCTGAAATATTTGGGTTTAGGTTTAGGGTGTATGTTTAGGTCAGGGTAAGGGTTTGGTCATGGTTAGTGAGTTAGGGCCGGGTCATATTTCAAATTTTTAGTGGCACTAAGTATACTTTTTTCCCAAGAGAAGATAGTGTGTGTATCCCATCATGCATTGCTTCCAATGGGATTGTTTGTATATGAAATTATGCGAGTAGTTAGTGATGAAATGCCCATAAATTAAAGTTATTTGTTGTAATCTGGCATTTTTGGCATGTTTCATCACTAACTACTCACATGACTTCCTGTACAAAATTTCCCATAGGAAGCAATGCATGATGGGATATACACACGATATCTTCTCTCACTTTTTCCCATGTAACTTTTGTTTGTCCATGTTTGGTTTTGAGTTTGGATTTGTACAGGGGCAAAAGGAAGCCCAATAAATGTTGTCATTTATTATTTTAAATGGGATGTTTGGAGGTTTCAAAACATATGCAGGTTTGAAATTTGCTGTCAAATTAAAAGTAAAATAGTATTTTTGTGATTTAAAAACTGTCTGGTACTGCCACACAATCCCTTTTTGCAAAACACTGTTGTCAGTGCAAATATTGAATTTTAAAGCAATGCTATAGCTTTACTATAAGATCCTGCCAACAGGGTGCCCCCTATCACCCATGACTTAATTTTATCTTACAATATTGCTTAAAAGTTGCGTCCACACATGGAAGTTAATACCGGTATTATTTCGACAAGGCTCAATTCGACGCAAAGGTCAATCAATCAATGATACACAGTACTGCATGAAATGCATACCCCATGAAGGAGTCTATTCAGACAGGGGAACAACGGTTTTACGTGACTTCCGAACCACGGAGCAAGTAGAGTTAAGTTTCTTGCCCAAGGAAACAAGGAGACGAAAACCGCCCTGCCCGGGGCTCGAACCCACAACCTCTGTACTATTACGAGACACCCGTGCTCTAACCACTTGGCCACGCTCCCCTCTTTCAACTAATCCCCAGAACGTCCACACAAATCAGTATTAGTGCTTAGTTCCGACATCTTAGTTCTAATATTACCGTTAGGTGATTGAACAACTGAAAAGAGTCCTTTACATTTTTTATACATTTTTTACTAGAATTGTCACCAGTACTTGCAAAAGGCACCTTCAAGTTTTAAATTTTGTTGATTGTTTAGTAGTGATAAAGATTGGAATTTGTCTAAAAAAAAATATTTTTCGGGTATATGTATGTGTGCACATAATATCAGTTTTCATTATATGGATATGAGGAAAGTTGAACTTCACCTTGGTGATTTGTTGCTAATGCCTCTAACTAATGTCAGTTTCAACTTTACTACCGGTTTTGAATCTGGTCTTCTTTGGCATTAAATCGTTAGTTTAAGTCAAGTTTTGATTACCGAGGCACGTTCTCAGTGCCAGTTTATTTCCAATACTTATACCAACCATATTTAATACCGGTGCTAAACGAGGTAGTGAGTCTGGTGGTGTGGACGGCTAAATTCAGATTAAATTCAGCTTGTAATGTCCATGCAATTCAATAACCTAGGTTTTCAAACCCTTGTTGTCCAGAATGCTTTGTTTGTGTGAAAGTCGCTAAACGTCACTCTAGTTACGTCACTAATTAAAGAAACAGTTTGTCTTACACTCTATTTGCGTTTTTGTTACTTCCAAGTAAAAGAAGACATCAGGACCTTCCCATCATGCCTTGCTTCCAATGGGATTTTTTGTATGGGTTGTGATGAGAGGGTTTAGGAATGAAACACATCTTAAATGCACAATTTGGATGAGGCATGAGGATTGTGCTATGTTTCATCCCTAAACCCTCTCATTGAAACCTGTACAAAAATCCCATTGGAAGCAAGGCATGATGGGAAGGTCCTGATATCTTCTTTTCTTCCAAGTTTTGTTTGTGTGCTCAGGCCAAGGACTCTTACTAACTCTGACACTCATTTGCCAAGAATGCCGATATGGACAAGGGATTTCATGCATAGAAATTAGCCAGGCGTGCAAAGCTACATGTACATATCAAATATATATATACCTGATTGTATAAATTTATGATTACACACTCTCAGTTATGCACACCCTAATATTAGAGGTAACTGATATGTCATGGTAAACTCGAACCAGGAAGTATTAAAATGATATAGACATACAGTTTAGGTTTTGATTGAATTCTTATCTTGATTTACTGGAAATATTTTGATAACAATCAGGAAAATATTTATCCTGGGATATTGGAAATAATTTTGGCAAGAAATTGTGAGACGGACATTATCTAAGATGTCCTGGAATCAGAATGGTTATCATGACGATGGTGATGGTAAGTCTTTCTCAATCTCCTAAGCAAAAGATCGGTTCAGTTGTGAAATATTGGAAATAATTTTGACCAGAAATTGTGAGACGGACGTTATCCAAGATGTCCTGGAATCAGAATGGTTATCATGATGATGGTGATGGTAAGTCTTTCTCAATCTCGTAAGCAAAAGATCGGTTCAGTTGTGAGAGAATGCGTGTGTCAGATTTAGTTCAAAGTTTTCAATTTTTCTTTGACAAACGTTGAAAAGTATAAAGTTCTTGTCAAAACTAAATGTATTTAATATCAAAACTAATCATTTGGTTTGAACATGCTCAGGAAGTTTAATCAACTTGTTAATTTAAGTACCGGTAACTTAAACCTTGGAATTCCTGATAATAAGTAATATTATTTTATAATCGAACCAAGATGAAATTTTAGATAATTTAATATTAACTTTGATTATTAGATAGCATATTTTATTTTTTAAATTTTAATTTAGTAGGTTACCGGTTGTCTTTTTGCATTGGATTTCTATCATTATTTGGCCATATCACTTCTAATTTTTTGAGACTTATGGAATTCTAGGTAAGGAATTTTAACAAAGTATTAAGCATTGAATGTATTTTTTCAAAGCAAAATTTGATATTGTTAACACGTAGGCCTAATTGATAAGGGTTATTTTTCTATCCATCACCTTCAGGGGTGTAGGCCTTAATTATATCCGTTGTGCATTAAAATTCCGGGGGAGGGGTATCAAAATAATTGTATTTGTATGTGCCTGCTGGACTAAAACCCACCCATAAAATTGGACGCATTCTTCTGTAACAAAAACAAGCCCATTGCTAGATACCGAAAGTGTTTGACACTAACAAGTTTTATTTTACACAAAGATATGTTTAACAAAACCAAATGACACTTTTGAATGCCCATCAAAGTCTTTTCAAGATCAGCAAGTTATAATAGAAAGGCATTGTCACAGTCAATTCTTATGAGACATGATCAAAATGTTCGCTTGTTGGACAGAAATGATTTTATATCACCCTCTTCAAATAAACAAATCTTTTGAACGCCTCTATCAATTATCGCCATTCTTTCAACATTCTATCCATGATCTACTTAAAAATAAAAGTTATTTGTTTAGTACTTGTCTTATTCTTTAAATATGGCACCCATTTCAACTATTGCACTTTTATTGACTCACTCGGTATGTACCATCGCTGCCTGGATGAACAGTTTCCCCAAGTTTTGCACAGGTTTCCACACAATTTGCAGTTCTTTGTCCACCCGGGGGGGTAACTGATATTTGTGTCCGGGTAACCACCCGAGTTCCGCAGGTTCCGAAGGTGACCCTATGTGAGACCAAAAATTGGCAAAAATGAGTGAAATGATACCCTATCTGAGACCATAAATCTACCAGATCCGTTCGAAAGGATACCCTATCCGAGACCATACCTGTCAAATGAATACCCTATCTGAGACTTTATGCAATTGTGACAAAATAATAATTGCAAGAAATCATTGGTAAAATGTAATTGTACACCATTTGAACACTTTTAAGAAGTGTTTCTAGGTATTTGAAACATGTTTTTGGCAATTTAAAGCACCATTGTCATTAATTTAACAATTCTTTCTAAGTTTGATACCATAAAAGACAAATTTGATACCCTATGTGAGACCTTCAGAGCACCAGGTCGATTTTGATACCCTATACTGCAAGTCTCGAGACCTGTCCAGGTCTCACCTTTTTGGTAACGCGGGTGGTTACCCGGTCAGAATACCCAGTTACCCCCCCGGGTTTGTCCAATGGAATTTCAAGCACACTCCAATGTTGGCACCAGCAGGGTTCAAACTCGGACCTTCAGCACCACAAGCGAGGGCCTAACCGTTTAATCTAACTTGACTCGACCATAATTTTTTTAATGTCAAATTAAAACCCATATTTTCTGATTATAAATCCCAAAATTTCACCTCTAAATTTGTATTTATAAACTTTTGCAGATGTGGTATAAAATGAAAAATTAATTGGTATAATAGAATAGAATAGAAAATAATTTTTTGTTTCTTCTGTATTTACTTAACAGCCTCATCCCCATTTCAGAGGTCAAGGTCAATTAGTAATTTACTGGAAATCATGTCCATCTCTGTGGAGGTGTCTACCATCATTAATATTATGCAAACCTAAAGCTGGCTACCAGGGTTTCAAAATCTGCGTCAGAAAAAAAATCAGTAAGCTTAAAAAAATTGACAATATGAAGTCAAAAAATAATACAGTAGAAATTCAATATAACGAAGTTGCTGGGGACAGACAAATTACTTCTCTATATCCAAAATTCCATTATATCAGGGTTTTTAAAACAATAAAAAACAAAAGAAATTAGTAAAATGGTACAGGAAAATTACTACTTTAAAATAGGACTTTTCTTATATCAGATTTCGTTATAATGAGTTTCTGATGTAATAAAAATCACAAGAATTCCTGACAACAGATGATTTTTTCTGGCAATATTGAATGATGAAATACAAATAAATGAGCCAAATTTTGGGATGAATGTCAAAATACTGTCAAAAACAAGTTTTTTGAGCGATTCATGCATTTTTTTCATGAATGTCACAGAAAGTTCTCATCAGCACAATAAAAGTTCCCAGAAAGGTTTATTTTTTCTATACCCTTCTGCATGGCTACTTAGGACTGTGGACACTACGTAAAAGCCAGCTACAGACAAGAGAAGATATCATGTGTATCCCATCATGCATTGATTCCTATGGGATTGTTTGTACAGGAAATGATGCGAGTAGTTAGTGATGAAATATCCCTTAAAATCAAAATTAATTGTGGTAATCTTGCATTATGGGTATGTTTCATCACGGACTACTCACATGACTTTCTGTACAAATTTCCCATTGGAAGCAATGCATGATGGGATACACAGGATATCTTCTCTTGAGCAGACTACCACTGTCAACCACAAATTTGAACACATGACAGACACTACTGCCATTGAAGGCGGCACACCACAAAATAGCTCCCCATTGACTTACTGTACAAAATGGCTTCC
>JXSR01S026213.1:25312-40010 GCA_000969725.1 Ophiothrix spiculata
TATTTGTTGCGTATCAGATAATAATTTAATATTGCTTTTTACCGTTTTGTTAATACTACAGCTGAAAAACCTTAGTGATTATGAACCAGTTTTATAACTTGAGATTTATAATGCATGGGCTTCATCCTCATCTTCATAACCACTTTTATGAAATGACAATTTGTTTTTGTAAAATTTTAAGGCTGACATTGACAGTAAGTGGAAGCATATCAAAAGTGTATGATATTTTTCAGAAGTACGTAATGATTACCTAAAACAGATTGTTGAATTTTTGGCAAACAGACCATGCCCTAAAAGGAAAAGTATCTTTTTTTAACAATAAAGCTTCAGAAACGCATCATTGTAAACATGGTACAAGGCTTACTTATAAAATAAAATTGATGACATTATTTGAAAAAAAATCAAATTTTGTATGTTTGGGATATGTGGGGGTGTGGTGATGACCCCATGATAAATAGTCGTCTATTTTTAGGGTTGTGATTAAGATGGATTGCTATTTTTAAAATCACATGACTTATTTACAAATACCGAAGAGTAACACTGCAACATAGAAGCACATAATTATTAGCATTTATATCCTCATTCTGTGCCTCAAAACGCTATTGTTCTTAAAACATAGAAAGACACACATACAGGGCAATGTTATATTATAAATATTGGAAATATTATTATGCTGCAAGAGTTCTAAGACGTTACATCACAAGACATCTAGGTGAATAAACTAGTTTCGCAATATCGAATGCTCCAATTTATATTGTGATTGATCGTTTGCGTATTATTTTATAAGTACAAAATGACCCACTTAATAAATGAATAAAGTTAATCGCTGAATATTAACGTATAAATACGCTATGGAAAAGTCATTAGCAAATCTATAAAGTACTTATAGCTATCATAAACAGGAAATTTCTAAATATAAACAGAAATAGTTAATTGTGTGGGAATCAAAGGCAAATTCTCGTTCAAGTTGATAATTGATACCGAATAAATGAGCTCAAACTGGATCATGTATAATACACACAAACACAAAATCGTTCGATGTATAACTTAAAGGAGCTTGGTCCGAGTTTTCAAAATAGGCTCATTCCAGTGAAATCTAAACCTTTTTTTATTTCAAGCAAAAATTCAGCTTTTTTATTCGACCATATGAGCAGTTTCTTCAGTCATACGTTTGTTACTCGGTATGTAAAAAGTATTTTCTAATCAGAAATTTTGAATTGTTTCTACCCATGCATGAATGTGCACATGTTTTCATTCAAAAATGTCACAAACGTTACCAAAAAGTTACACCAAAATGTCACAAACGTTACCAGACGTTACCAAATAAAACATTGAATTAAAAGAAATCCTGACGATAGAATTTCCTACCACTTTTAGGAACTATTTGTTAATATGTTACCAATCATCTGTGAAAAGCGCAATAAAAAATTCGCTAACATGTCAGAGAAATTTTACCTGTAAGTCATTTCGAGCAAAAACCATTTCCGTGCGAGGTCACAAACGTTACCGAACGTTACATGAACTTAATTCAGTATTTTGGCAATTATTTTAATCTTTTAACACCTGCTTGTCTTGATTCCACCATTGAGCACCATCATCAACAACAAACTCGTTGATATAATGTTTATGCTAGGTTCTGTGGCCATTTAAAAGTGAAATTTTCACATTTTTCGGTCACAAACGTTACTTTGGAATCACCCAATATGGTTTTCAATTTTATATGAAAGATGACCACTAATAAAGAAGTCTAATTTTATTTTAATTTTATGGTCATATTTCCGAGCTGTGCATATGTTACTGTGTAAAATTTATTATGGTTACCATCATTAGACACATTCTCATATGTATCTCCAAAACAGAACATTTTTTTTCAGAACAAATGCAAAGAGCGTATTTTATAGAATGAATAATAAATCATTGCAATTTATAAATTGAAAAGACCAATATATTTAGTAATTCCTTCATAGATTAAATTGAATTGTGGATGGCAATTTCTAAATGGAAACCATTATATAAACAGTGTAAGGTAGACTTTTATTTTATTGAGTTCGTAGCTAACTATGAAACCTGCACATTTTATAATAATGATGATGTATTTATAATTGCATTTTATGGTATATAGAATAAACTCGTCTAGGTCAATAAAATTCAAAGAATGAAACTAGAGTTATTAACAAAAAATGGCAGAAAAGACAAGTCAGAGTAAGATAGAAGCGTGGACAATTTTGGTTAAAAATGAAAGTATAAAACAAAATTCTGCATTTGGGCACTTTAGAGTCAAGCATATTCTGTACACATATTGTAAATGTCACAATATACCCATATGTGACTGGGGCATTGTCTTTCAAGAACTCTTGTTTGAACAATGATAATAGAACTGAATTTGAATGAAGGCTTAACATAGCAAAATGGGGTTTAGCCAATCAAAATTAAGACTTCTGTTTCTGAAAAAAAAAACCGGACAAATCGCAACGGTGGTATTTCATGTTCACTGCAAGTATTTGCATACTTTAACATGCCACACAAAATTGAGATGAGAAGTAGAGACTATTATAGATTATACACGAGCCTTAGCTATTGATTTAACTTTCAAAACCTCTCTCTAAAATGGCGATAACAATATGTTTAAATAACTAACACTGGAACGATTTTGTTGTCTCAATTCTTGTGTAATTCTGATTATCTGATCGTATCCGAGTTTCACCAGCTGTTCACTAACATGATTATCATAGTTAATAACAATTTATAAGTAAGAATTCCGTAGCTCATCGTCTTTACTGTGGATCGTTGATTAGAACAACAGGTAATTGCCAGAACTTATGTATACGTGGTGGCTGTGTTTAGATATATATAACAGGGCATTACTATATTAATTGGTATATTTATATAACGTTGTTGTCAATCAGAGTAGAGACCTGTTGCGGTTTTAATAAATGTCATTTTTGCTTCATATATGAAAAATGCTTATAGCATAATGACACCAATATTATAAGACAATAACCTTTATCCATCACATAATACGTTTAGAATCCTTAAGCAGCCAATGGCTAAAACTAAACAAAGGAGATATTTCTCTTTCTTATTTTTGAAGTTCATACATATACATACATAGTGCGCTTATTCTTAAGTAAGGTCTAAGCGCATTAACAGAGTAATCTTAATACTACAATAATAGATAATACAACAAAGATACATATAATTAAAAAACGACCGCAGGTGGTAACCGGCAATCTCCCCTAGGATGGTTACCCTAAGAGCTTACATATGATAAAAGTTGAAATTGTGAAACCAAAAAATGACAAGACCGAGGTTGACTACAGGCGAAATACCGGCAGCCTGCCCTCAGGGAGGACGATGGATGCCATGAGAGCTTATAGTGATATAGATGTGTATAAGAAATATTTTCAAATAATTCAAACAAATACAATAAATAATACAATTACAATACAAAAGATATATGACCGCAGGTGGAAAACTGTCAGTCAACCCTCAGGGTGGATACCCTAACAGCTAACATTTGGTTAAAGTTGAGAATTGTGAAACAAAAACTTTTACAAATATATATTGACTGCAGGCGAAATACCGGCAGCCTGCCCTCAGGGCGATGAATACCATGAGATCTTACACTGGCAAAATGAGTTTATGAATTACACGTATATGTACAGAGATAGAAATATAACCACTGCTGTCTGATTGCACATAACAGGTCAATTCAGAAATTTACAAATGATTTGAGAAAATGTAGGTTTTCAATATCTTTTTAAACAATGCAAGGGACGATTCTTCTCTAATAGAAATTGGAAGCGTATTCCATAATCTTGGGCCTATTATAGAAAATGCCCCATCACCTATAGAACGATATGTTTTGGGAATATGCAGCTTTGTAGCATCTTTCGATGAACGAAGGTAATGGCGGGAGATATTTTGAGAACTATAGAGAGAAATTAGTGATGTTAAATACTGAGGTGAGGAACCATTTAAACATTGATATATATAGACGAGCAATTTAAAATTGACACGTTGCTGAACTGGTAACCAATGGAGCCTTGCTAAATATGGGGAAATATGCTCACGTCGCTTGGCACCGCATATTAGGCGTGCAGCTTTGTTCCGAATTCGCTGCAGTTTGTTAGCATGTGCCTGGGTCATACCCGCAAGTAACGAGTTGCCATAATCAAGACGGGATGTAACAAGTGACCTGACAATATGATGGCATGACTCTTCGTCAAGGTATTTCCTAATACGTGCAATATTTCTTAACTGATAATGAAGTGTACGACATAGTCCTCCTACTTGACTGGACATTGATCCATCTGCATCCAGGATAACTCCAAGATTGCGGACAGAATTTACAGGTCTTATGATATTATTGCCTATATTGAGGGTGACATTTTCTTGCAAGCGTAAATTATGAGATGATCCAATAATCATAAATTCTGTTTTATCCATATTTAATTTTAATTTGTTTGAGTTCATCCAGGATTGAATACTGGCAATGCAGTTTTGAATAGACATTAGTGACTGTTGGCATTCCATTTTATTTTTCGGATCATACGATGCATAAATTTGGGTGTCATCAGCATAGATATGAAAAGAAAGATTGTGGTTACAAATTATGTTACCGAGTGGAAGGATGTAAGTAGTAAAAATCAAGGGCCCCATAATAGAGCCCTGAGGCACACCACAATCTAAGAGGACATCACTTGAAAATTGGCCATCAATAGAAACACGACTAAAACGATTTGACATGTATGATCTAAACCAGTCAAGAGGCTCATCTGTGACACCTAAAGTATTTTCAAGCCTATGAAATAGAGTACAATGATCTATTGTATCAAAGGCAGCTGTTAAGTCCAGCATTACCAAAAACACCATTCTATTTTTATCAAGTTCGCTCAATAAATCATTTTTAACTTTAAGCAATGCTGTTTCGGTGCTGTGCACTTTACGATAGGCAGACTGTAAAGACTCATTCAAATCATTAGTATTCAAATAGTCTTTAAATTTTGATGCCACAACAGTTTCAATTACTTTTGCAATAAAAGGAATGTTTGAAACAGGCCTATAGTTCTTTAAAACATTTTGATCTAAAGATGGTTTCTTGATAATTGATGAAACATTAGCCATTTTAAGCATGTCAGGAAAAATTAACTATGCGAGTTAGTGTAGGTAGAATATTTTGCAAGTTTTCCTTCAAAAGCCAAGTTGGTAATTGATCAAGATCGCAAGTTTTATTTGGAAGGCGTCTAACCACACTTCCAACATCATCAACTAAAATAGGCTCAAAGGCATTTAATGTGAAACCTGCTCTGTCTATAACACTGTAGTCCTTGAAATCGTTTGTGGATATTTCCTCTAATTCTTTTTGAATTTTCTCTTGAAAAGGATAGCAAACCTATTACATAGTGAGGCTGTAGAATCATGGACAGGAAGACGTTTAGCTGATGGATTCAGAAGATTGCTAACTGTGCGAAAGAGATCTTTAGAATTCGCGTTAGCTATTTTGGCTTTGATATTTAAAATGATGTTTTAGCACTACAAATCATTCTGTTAACAATGTGCAACTGATTTTTGTAATTTGCACGATCCTCCTCCCGCCTTGTTTTCCGCCACTTTCGAGAATATTTGAACAAGATTGCGAGAAATAACCAATTAAATCGTTAACATTGTTGATGTCAGTTTCATCATTAAAAGCTGCTATTTGAGATGCATTAGTCGTAAACAAAATCTTGTTATCAACACCAATTTCTAATATGATTTAAACACACAGAAACTTACAAGGCATATGTAAAAAGATAAGCAAACCTTTAACATAGGAACTTGAAACAATCCGTGATAAAAAAACACATATTTGTAATAAGTCTTCCAAATAACATGATTTCCCTGGTAGGGTATTGGCAAGTGACTCTATGCTTATAGTTGTTGATGTTTTTAAAAACAACACATATTTTTCAAAAACTATCATAATGTCGTCATCGTAATGTGTCATGCTAAAATAATCTAAGATACCTTTGAGTTGATCATTTTCATAATACACCAAAGGAATACACCAAAGGAATTAAGACCTACTTGTCTATTATGTCGCAGTTCCCTTTTTGCATAAAGTGATCGATGTTCTTATTACTTGTTAATGTTGTAATCCAACTTGTGATGAACATAGCTTGTTAAAGCATCAGTGACAAGAATCCTGTTTTCTTTTACATACTATTTGATACGCATACAGGGTTGCATCCCCAAACACAGTTATATTAGCATCTTCGATCATTTCAATTTCAAAACTATAGTAAAGAATTTTGAAATAAATTCGTTGAAGCTTAGTAATCAGTTATAATTTATACAACTATCATAACATATAAAAAAGCTAAAATATTAGACTAAGATATCTTTATTGTAATTCATTTTTACACAACACAAAGGAATTGAGACCAAATTGTCAAATATACCAAATAATTTTACATTTAATGCTATATCTTCAAGACTGTAAAACAATTTTTGGGTGAAATTTTGGATTAAAAAATCAGAAAAATATGGCATCAAAAATATACTACTTCCGGTTGAACCCAGGGGGATGAGAATGTGACCGGAACCTACACCTTTAAATAGGAATGGAGATTTAAAAGAAAACTCAAAAGTGTCCCTTGTAGAGAAGATCCCTAATATGATTTAAGCATAAAATTTAATTATGTTTGTAGTTAATTTCATTATACTATGGAATATAATATAACATAATTAATAAAATTGAATCAACCAAGTTTGTAATTTAATCCATTATACATTCATTGATGGTAAACTATAGAATTTTTAAGAGAAACATATTGAGGGAATATATAATGGAAAATACATTAAGGGAAACAAAGAAACAATCAAACAAACACGCAAACAAATAAACAAAAATAGACAGACAAACAAACAACAACGACAACAGCAACATCCTTAAAACTAAACGCGGTGGTGAAAGTACACGACATTTATAATATCTAAAATCTCCATTCTTAACAATATTTTGCTCTGAGCAGCCTACGGCACAAGCGAATCATTACACAGACAATGTAAATAAATTCAAACATTTTCGTTCTTAATAACATTTTGTTTTATACTTATATACATTTGGCCAATATTATCCAGTACAAAACTTAAAACATAATATTGTTCGCAATTTATAATAAAGTCATTTTACTAAGCTTAGCCTATTTAAATTCAAACACAAAACCTTTTTAGAAATATTAGCGAAACTAACAATTTGGCTCGTTCATATTGGTTCAAAACATTATATGTAAAATACACAACATAAGCATTATGTAATGAGAGTCGTTTTCAGATAGAGAAAGCATACGATCATGGTAGTCATATTTACACGCCTTTGCTTCGGAGATGAGCAATATCCAATCACCGCATTTGATGCAACAGTGGTCCTCTCTCTCGTTTGGTTATTATGTGCACAGCAGGCAGTCTTCTTATTCGCCTGTTAACAACCTGCAAAAGCACACTCAGGTGAATGAGGCTCTGGCAGAGGAGATAGCGACTGCTCTGTGTAGGATTAGCGGAGCAAGTGTAAGCTTAGCTTTATGGGCTATGCTATTGGATATATGTTGGATTACGCCTGAATCTTGCTGATTGATAAACCGGAATAGGTGATACGATACAGTGTTTGAGAAATACAGCTGACAAACACTTTTTTTATAATTTCATTCAAGTAATTGCGACAAGGGTTTTTGATGTCTACGTTGTTATCATTGTAGAAAGATTGAACACAATACATAATGCATTTTATATTACTCTCAATGTCTACGTTTTAATTATTTCAAATTTGAGCATAAATATATGAAGCACTCTAAATTACGCTCAAACAAAATGTGTTACCTATGCTACTAATATAATGGCAGAAATGGTTGAACATTAGGCGTTGATATTAATATAACCTCTTCATGCTGACAAAAAAGCCGACATAAAGCGTAAAATGTTATGAATGTTCTAGACCATTAACTCTGCCATTTTGAATATGAGCGAATTATGAATTGAACCATCAAGTAAATCTTAAAAACAAACGTTGCCTCAAATAAATTGCGATTTGCTGTGATATCTATGGAAGCCTCAGGTATGTCGGCATCACTAAGTGCAACTGTTCTTGAATCTGAACTCAATACACCTGCTAAAAACTGCTATAGGCTGGTTGTTCTAGGATCACCAAAAACCGGCAAGACTTCAATTGTAAAGAGATTTTTGACTGGTCAGTTTGCGGAACAATATACTCCAACCATTGAAGATTTTCACAGGAAGATATACAAAATCAAAGGAGAAATATACCGCCTGGATATATTGGATACATCTGGGAATAACCCCTTTCCTGCTATGAATAGACTATCTATACTTACAGGTAAGGGAAATATTTTGATTTTTTTTTTTGAAAGTCTATTTCTCAAAAACAGATTTAATCTAAACACTATGAGTTAGTGCGTCTGGTGACATAGTGAGTTTTGTTTTTAACAAAATTGACTTTGTTTCCAAAGAAAAATCATGTATTTGCTCAGATCAAAGAGAGAAAGGGAAAAACAACTCTAACATTTAAGATGACCTTGAGTGTGCATTTTAATAGGTAAGGACATAATGATGTTGGTATTGTTAACCTATATTAATTTTCTGCACATTGATTTCTTATTCAAAGGTATAGGACCCAATTGCATTCTTATCCTGGGGCTCAACCGAAAGGGGTACATATCTTGAAGTCAAATTGAAACCTACACTCTTATTGTGAAAGAGTGAAAAACCACGTTAAAAGAGTGAAATTTCACTCTTAGAAAGAGCCATATGAGTGACCAATCTTTTAGAGTTCACTCTCAAGAAAGAGTGATAGTAATTCACTCTAGGAAAGAGTGAACCGTTTATTATTATGAATAGTTCGCTCTAAATGATCTGGGAGGGATAAGAATGAAAGTTCACTCAATGATCTAGTCGTTTTATTGTGCAAATATTTATCGGTGAGTAGATTCTAGACAATAAACTTGTCGGTGTAAGCTTACTTAATACATTTGCCAATGTATTAAGTAAGCTTACACCGACAAGTTCCATCGATCCAGTTTTTGCATGATTAGCGTCACTGTTGGGTATTTATTGTCTGGCATCTACTCACCGATAAATAGTTACACAATTTCCTCTGAAATTCCTTTGTCTGTCACTCCTCCACAGTCTCCAACTCAACAACCGCCATGTTGAACAGTGAGCGCTGACGATTTTTCGTAGTTACAACAGCGCGAGTATCCGCGTTGCTGATTGGCTAGAACTTCACTCCGTAAAAAAGCAGTGTTTTCGAGCCACTCTCCTGCGAGTGAACGTCACTCTGGTACAAGAGTGAATTACCGCAAAGTATTTTCACTCTTAAAGAGCTAAAACGCACTCGATTAGAGTTAAAACAAATTCAATCGAAATTTCGAGTGATTTTTCACTCTTTCGCATTTAGAGTGTATATCTTTCTTATTGTAAATCCAAAATTTCATCTCTAAATTCTTTATAGTTTTAGAGATAAAGACGTAAAATAATTAACGTAGCATTAATTGACAAACCAATTTTCATGTTTCTTAGGTATTACCATAACAGCCTCTTCCACCGATGTGCATACTTTCAAACATATTGTACGTAATGATTACGTAAAACAGGTTGTTGAATTTTTGGCAAAGATACAATGCCCTAAAAGGAAATTTAACTTTTTTTTTTGTAAAAGGCTTACTTAAAATAAATTTGATGACATTATTTGAAAAAAAATCAATGAAAATCAAAATTGTAGAATTCGTTTAAATCTTAATAACTTTGTATGTTTTTGATATGTGGGGATATGGGGATGACCCCATGATAAATAGTCTTCTATCTAGCGTTGTGATTAGCATGGATTGCTATTTTTAAAATCACATGACTTATTTACAAATACCGAGGAGTAACACTGCAACATAGAAGCACATATTAGCATTTTGTTTCCTCATTCTGTGCCTCAAAACGATATTGTTCTTAGAACATAGAAAGACACACATACAGGGCAATGCTATATTATAAATATTGGAAATTTTATTATCCTGAAAAAGTTCTAAGACGTAGCATCACAAGACACCTAGGTGAATAAACTAGTTTTGCAATATCGAATGCTCCAATTTATATGGAGATTGATCGTTTGCGTATTCTTTTTAAATTGCAAAATAACCCACTTAATATATGAATAAAGTTAATAGCTGAATATTAACGTGCAAATACGCTATGAAAAGTCATAAGCAAATCTATAAAGTGCTTATAGCTATCATAAACAGGAAGTTTCTAAATATAAACAGAAAGAGTTAATTGTGTGGGAATCAAAGGCAAATTCTCGTTCAAGTTGATAATTGATACCGAATAAATGAGCTCAAACTGGATCATGTATAATGCACACAAACACAAAATCTTTCGATGTAAGCAATATATTCAACGTAAATAAATGTTTAATTTAAAGGAGCTTGGTCCGAGTTTTTAAAATTTGGTTTTCAATTTTATATGAAAGATGACCACCAAAGAAGTCTAATTTTATTTTAATTTTATGGTCATATTTCCGAGCTGTGCATAAGTTACTGTTTAAAATTTATTATGGTTACCATCATTAGACACATTTTCATATATGTATCTCCAAAACGGAACATTTTTTTTCAGAAAAAATGCAAAAAAGCGTATTTTATAGAATTAATGATAAATCATTGCAATGTATAAATTGAAAAGACCAATATATTTAGTAATTCCTTCATAGATTAAATTAAATTGTGGATGGGAATTTCTAAATGGAAACCATTACATAAACAGTTGGAAGGTAGACTTTTATTTTATTGAGTTTATAGCTAACTGTGAAACCTGCACATTTCATAATAATGATGTTGTATTGATAATTGCATTTTATGGTATATAGAATAAACTCGAGTAGGTTAATAAAATCCAAAAAATGAAACTAGTGTTATTAACAGAAAAGTGGCATAAAGACAAGTCAGAGTTAGATAGAAGCATGGACAATTTTTGTTAAAGATGAATGTATAAAACAAAACTCTGCATTTGTGCACTTTAGAGTCACGCATATTTTGTAAACATATTGTAAATGTCACAACATACAGTAACTGGGGCATTGTCTTTCAAGAACCCCTGTTTGAACAATGATAATAGAACTGAATTTGAATGAAAACTTAACATAGCAAAATGGCGTTTAGCCAATCAAAATTAAGGCTACTGTTTCTGAAAAAAAAACCCGGAAAAATCACGACAGTGGTATTTAATGTTCACTGCAAGTATTTGCAAACATAAACATGCCACACAAAATTGAGATGAGAAGTAGAGACTATTATAGATTAAACACAAGCTTTAGCTATTGATTTAACTTTCAAAACCTCTCTCAAAATGGCGATAACAATATGTTAAAATAACTAACACTGTAACGATTTTGTTGTCTAAAATCTCAACACTTGTGTAATTCTGATTATCTGATCGTATCCGAGTTCACCAGCTGTTCACTAACCTGATTAGCATAGTAAATAACGAATTATAAGTAAGAATTCCATAGCTCATCTAAGGCAAATGGTACATTGAATTAATATGGCCATAGCTATTATTAAACGAAAGGTACGACGGTTGCTTATATATCTAGAACTTACAATTTTTTTGCATTTGGTTTCTTTGTACAAAGTGCAATATGTTATCGAATAGTCCAGGGCATGTAAATTATATAGCCTCGAGTATGCGCAAGCAACTTAGGGAACATACATCGCCTTTTTTTATTGCACGCAGCGTCGTATATAGTACTGTGGATCGTTGATTGGAAGAACAGTTAACCCTCGTCCACCTAAGGGGGCTGGGGTGGGGTGGTTACCACGTCACCGATTGCCCAAAAACGCAAAACAAAGTGACCCGGGCATCTAAGTAATTGTTTTTACAATCTGTGCGGTCATTTAGATGAAAAACGTCGGGGTACCACCTGAGGTGGGGGTAGGGTACACACAAAATATTTACTGAGTCAGGTGACTCAGATACGTGAGTCTTTTATTTATCTCTGTAGTGATGTACTTTGTATGCTAACTGAGTCACTGTAGTGAGTCATGTGACTCAGATGTGATGAGTCAAATGACTCCGATCAAGTCCAGTTGAATCAGAAGACTCAACTTCATTACCTTAATGAGTCATCAGTTTTGTCTCTGTAGTGACGCACTTGCTTGTGTAAAATGAGTCAAAAGACTCAGATTAAAGATAAGGCAGGTCATTTGACTCACTCATTATTCACTTATTCGAGTGACTTTCTCTTTGCGCACGAACATGGAGGATGATATCCGAAAGGTGTTGGTGACTGTAGACAAAATATTGCCCATCATCAATATAGTAGACACTAATTCCGAGTCAAATTCCGAGTCCAAGAGGTTAAGCTTAGGCTAAGCTTACTGCAGTAAAACAAAAATGGACTAAATGGTCCAATATTGTAAGCTAACGCCATATAAAATTACTACTTAATGTAGTAATTTATACTTGTAGCTTGATGTCAGCTCCAGAAGTTCCACATATTACTTCTGACAGTGTTAAATGCCCAAAACGTGCTGACAATTTTGTGTCATCAACCACTAACAAACGCATTCGTCACCGACCATGCCGACCCACAGCCTCGTTTTCAAATTTCGTATTTGACTCAGTAATTTATGTAAATGAGTCAAAGTCGTTATTGACTCAAAATTCTCCAACAAATGAGTCAATATGGTATCATCATACTGAGTAACCTGAAATTTGACTCACTATTGGAGTATCTGTGAGTCAATTATGATTCACATAGTGTCATAACTGAGTCAATTTGTACATGACTCACGTTAAATAAGGCAAAACGAGTCAATTGACTCAGTAAATATTTTGTGTGTAGGGGTGGGTGGTAATCACCCCCTATATAAACGTCACAATTTAGAAAAATATCTGCATGCTAACAAGCTTAAACTGACAGAACATGTTAGAACTACCATTTCGTTTATTTAATAGCAAAACCCCCGATAAAAATCCGATATTTAGAACTTTTATATCGAATTTTTGTTGGCTTTTTTTTCAATTTTCGCCGAAAATCAGATTTCTGTATTATGGTATAAAACAAGCACACTTTTGGCTCGTTAATTTCATTTCCAAGGGGGGGGGGGGGGGGGAACCCCCCCCCCCCCCCCCCTTAGGTGACGGCGTAGTAGAACATAGCTTAGGTGGACGAGGGTTAATTTTAGATATAACAGAACATAAAAAAGTATTATATTAATTAATCTATTTATACATGTATAGCGTTGTTGTCAATCAGAGTAGAGACCTGTTGCGGGTTTAATACATGTAATGATTTTGCTTTATATGAAAAATGCTAACAGCATAATGACACCAATATAAGGATAATAACCTTTTATCCACCACATAATACGTTCAGAATCCATACACAGTCAATTGCTAAAACTTAACAGGGGAGATATTGCTATTTCTTATTTGTGATGGCTCACCCCGAAAGGGGGGACTTTGCAAATGATATCAATATTGATTTTATCATCTGTTACAACATTTTCTAAGCTTTAAAATGACACGTGACACCTTACTTGTTGAAATTGATCAAGGCGATCAAATTTTACAACAAAAAATCTGCTGGAAATTCTTATTATTTTCTTTATTGTTTGCTACCTATTTTCGTCGGTTTTTTTCGAAAAGTGTTCTGTCGCAAAATCGCATAAAAACGCAAAAGCAACCGACCCCAGGCATTTTGATAATCTCTTTTAAATCCTTTGCGGTCATTTTGATGAATAAATTATGGATGTACCACCTAAGGTGGGGTTGGGGTAGCCCATCACAGTTCGGGTGTAGGGGGAGGTTGGTTAGGCCCCGGAATAGTTATAGTCGCCAATTTGAAAAATATATGCATGCTATGAAGCTGAATCTTGCAGGGCATATTAGAATTATCATTTTCCCTCTTTATTAGCAAAAACAACCAATGACAATTGATTGTTTAGAACTTTAATAGCAACATTTTGAATTTGGTTGCCATATTTGTCAAAATCTCGATTTTCTGATCAGGACGAACTTTATGACGACATAAGTACGTAACGCTTTGGCCGATTTTTGTGATCTTACTATCTATTGATACGAAATTAATAATGGGTTCCGTTCCAAACATTCTTTTTTTCGTGTGTGTGTGTGTGGAGGGGGGGGGGTGCAACAAACACAACAACCCCATCCCCTTGGGTAGACGTGTTACAAAAATAGCCTGGGTAGATGAGGGTTACAAGATTTTCCAGGGAGGGGGTTGGCAATTGACTCTTAGTTGTAGATGTCTTGAAAAAACTATTTTCAAAACTATCATAAAATCATCATGGTAATGTGTCATGCTAAAGTACACTAAGATACCTTTGCTTTTTTCATTTTTATAATACACAAAAAGAATTAAGTCCAACTTGTCTATTATTTCGCAGTTCCCTTTTTGCATTTTGCATCAAGTGATATATGTTCTTATTACTTTTTAATGTTGTAATCCAACTTGTGATGGACATATCTTGTTACAGCATCCACTCATCCGTCAAGAATGTGCCAGATAAATTAGTCCATAGTCTAGGTAATGGTGTGCAGATAGAATGAATCCCCGTTATCTTTTACATACTATTTTATACGCATACAGGGTTGCATCCCCCAAACACAATTATATCAGCATCTTCGATCA
>JXSR01S026213.1:42337-65543 GCA_000969725.1 Ophiothrix spiculata
GGAAAAAAAACTCTTACCCTAAAGACGACCTTGACTGTGCATTTTAATAGGTAAGAACATAATAATGTTTGTATTGTTAACCTATATTAATTTTCTACACATTGATTACTTATTCGGATACAATAAAGGAGTTTTCAAAGGTATAAGACCCAATTCCATTCTTTTAGGGCTCAATCGAAAGGGTACATATCTTGAAGTCAAATTGAAACCAATATTTTTCTTATTGTAAATCCAGAATGTCATCTCTTAATTTTTAATAGTTTTAGATATAAAGACGTTAAATAAAAACGTAGCATTAACTGGCATACCAATTTTAATTTTCTTAGGTATTTACATAACAGCCTCTTCCACCGATGTGCATACTTTCGTTTGCCTCCCAAGAGTAGACAAAAAGTGACATTAGGGTTAAACCTCAAAAATGCATTTCAGAGGTCGAGGTCAATTAGTTAAAAGTAAATAAGTAAGAAAGTTAGAAATGTAGAAGGAATGTCTTGCAGAAAATTTCCCAAGAAAGCAAGTGGATTTAAATATACGACATATCAAAAATGACTAACAATGTGAATAAATAGCCAGAGTTTCTATCCTTCTCCTTTAACCACCCCCTGCTTGGGTTGCTGAATAGTACTAGATAAAGAAGAATAAGTTATTATGGATTAGTATTATTTCTAAATAATTTTATCTTCTCTATGTGTTGCGTATCAGATAATAATTTAATATTGCTTTTACTGTTTTGTTAATACTACAGCTGAAAAACCCTAGTGATTATGAACCAGTTTTACAACTTGAGATTTATAATGCATGGGCTTTATCCTCATTTTCATAACTTCTTTTATGAAATGATAATTTTTTTTGTAAACTTTTTGAGGCTGACATCGACAGTTAGTGGAAGCATATCAAACATGTATGAGGCGGAGATCATTAATGTAAAAACAATCAACCATCAGCTCCAACAACATCTGGATGCTTTAGATAATTGGTGTAGGATAAATGATATGCTTCCCAAGCCTAGTAAATGCCATGTCTTACATGTGAACTTTTTAAAAACTCCTGTTCAGATGCCAAAACTATCCCTTGGTGGTGAGATCCTCCAAGTTGTCGATCACTTTAAGTTACTCGGCCTTGAAATCCAAAACAATCTTGGATGGGATATTCAGGTTTAGAATATGGTTTCCCGTGCAAGTAGGCGCTTGTTTATGCTATATATTCTCCGCAAACATGCTGCTCCAATTGAGGACATGCTCACCATATTTCAGACCTATATTCGCCCAATTTTAGAATATGCGTGTGCTGTTTGGCATCCTGCATTAACTAAACAGCAAAGTTACCAATTGGAAAGGATTCAAACACGCACTGCTAAAATCATTCTCGGTAACAGATATGTCAACTATGAGTCGGCTCTTCAAGACCTCAAACTTCACAGTCTTGCTGATCGCAGGAACGAATTGGTTCTTAAATTTTGGCAGGAGGTCCTCAATTCGGAAAGGCATCGGCACCTGCTTCCTACGCAGAGATCAGTTGATTATAATCTCCGTCACAGGAACAGATTCTCACAACCAAGATGTAAAACTGAGAGGTTTCAAAAATCTACCATCCCATTTATCATTAACCAACTCAACAGTTCTCCAGATATCTGACTTTTCGTGGTTTTTGTCATGGTTTGTAAAATTGTATTTCTCTTGTTGTATATAATATGTTCTTTTATTTGTAAAGCCGACGCCCTTCAGCCTGTGCTGCTAGTCGGCTATTTGTATACCGTCAATAAATAAATAAAATAAATAAATGATATTTTTCAGAAGTACGTTATAATTACCTAAAACAGATTGTTGAATTATTGGCAAACATAGAATGCCCTAAAAGGAAAATTTTCTGTTTTCTAACAATAAAGCTTAATGAAAGCATTATTGTAAACATGGTAAAAGGCTTACTTAAAATAAATTTTATGAAATTATTTGAAAAAAAAAAATCAATGAAAATCAAAATGATAGAATTCGTTTAAATCTAAATAACTTTTTATGTGTTGGGATATGTGGGGGTGTGACCCCGTGATAAATAGTCGTCTATTTAGGGTTGTGATTAAGATGGATTGCTATTTTTAAAATCACATGACTTATTTACAAATCCCGAAGAGTAGAACTGCAACATAGAAGCACATATTAGTATTTTATTTCCTCATTCTGTGCCTCAAAACGTTATTGTTCTTAGAACATAGAAAGACATACAGGGCAATGTTATATTATAAATATTGATAATGTTATTATGCTGAAAAGGTTCTGTTACATGCCCCTGAATATGTAATTTATTATTACCATAAGTCAAACATAATATTTAGATGGCCATTAAAGAGAGTGGCACACGACCTTTGTGCTTCTACGTGCTTCTGCACGCGTCTAGAGTGATGACTAATTGCAAAACAATGCATAAACACTTCACTTATAATTGATTGTGTACATTAAGGGGAAGTCCCTACTTGAAATAACAATAGGGCTTTTGTTCAGGTGTGAAACTGAAGTGGTTTGTTTTGATGTACCTGAGACATGGGTTAGATTGAAGATTGGCCTGGAATGTTCTGTGTTATGTTGGCTATAATGATGATGAAATATTTATTGTATTTGCTAGAATGGTGTGGAAAAAAGAGTGTTTTCAAGATAAAGTTATAATAGTATAGAAGGAGATGCATTTATATATTTGGGGTCAGTCAGCTTTGTTAGTTATAGGAAGCTATTATCAGTCTACTTTTGCCAGCTATATCGGAGTTATATCATTGAGATATTGTGGAGGAATTGAGGCAGATTGGAACTAATATTATCAGATATTTTGCTGCCTTTTTTGGAGCACTTATATGGATAGCTGTTATAGTGGAGAAGTTTAGCTGCTGGATCGTGAATCGATTTTATATTAACTGTGGACAAGGAGTTTGAGATTGCAAGAAGACGACTTTTATATTGACTGATATTTAACATTATTCGGAAGGAGTTATCGGACATTTTGTACCGTTTTGGATCTGCATTTGTGGACATTTGTACAGATGTCATAAAGGACTTTACCGTGGAATATTATTAGCTAGCTTGTTCAAGTCAGAAGCCACTCGTGAGTAAACAAAACCGTAGATAAGACAGTTACACTGTTAAATTGTTTGTGTAGATAAATTGTTTGTTTATTTGATAAAATCCTGACTTACAGTGTATTTATTCTTGCTTTGCTTTTAGCTCGAGCCCGAAAGGTTGATTCTGGCCTTGATCCTTGTTTTGGGTCGTAACAGTTCTAAGACGTAACATCACAAGACATCTAGGTGAATAAACTAGTTTAGCAATATCGAATGTTCCAATTTATATGGTGATTGATCGTTTTCTTATTCTTTTATAATTGCAAAATGACCCACTTAATATATGGATAAAGTTCATAGCTTAACGTACAAATACGCTATGGAAAAGTCATAAGCAAATCTATAAAGTGCTTATATCTATCATAAACAGGAAGTTACTCAATATATACAGAAAGAGTTAATTGTATGGGAATCAAAGGCAAATTGTCGTTCAAGTTGATAATTGATACCGAATAAATGAGCTCAAACTGGATCATGTATAATGCATACAAACACAAAATCTTTCGATATAGGCAATATATTCAACGTAAATAAATATGAAAGATAACCACTAAAGAAATCTAATCTTATTTTAATTTTATGATCTATTTCATATTTCAGAGCTGTGTATTCATTATAGTTACCATAATTACATCATTAGACTCATTTTCATATGTATCTCCAAAACAGAACATTTTTTTCAGAAAAAATGCAAAAAGCGTTTTTTATAGAATGAATAATAAATCATTGCAATTTATAAATTGAAAAGACCAATATATTTAGTAATTCCTTCATAGATTAAATTAAATTGTGGATGGGAATTTTCTAAATGGAAACCATTATATAAACAGTTCAAGGTAGACTTTTATTTTATTGAGTTCATAGCTAACTGTGAAACCTGCACATTTCATAATAATGATGTTGTATTGATAATTGCATTTTATGGTATATAGAATAAACTCGACTAGGTTAATAAAATGAAACTGGTGTTATTTACAGAAAAATGGCATAAAAGACAAGTCAGAGTTAGATAGAAGCATGGACAGTTTTTGTTAAAGATGAAAGTATAAAACAAAACTCTGCCTTTGTGCAATTTAGAGTCACGCATATTTTGTAAACATATTGTAAATGTCACAACATACCCATATGTGACTGAGGCATTGTCTTTCAAGAACCCTTGTTTGAACAATGATAATAGAACTGAATTTGAATGAAGGCTTAACATTACAAAATGGGGTTTAGCCAATCAAAATTAAGGCTACTGTTTCTGAAAAAAAAAACCCGGAAAAATCACGACGGTGGTATTTCATGTTCACTGTAAGTATTTGCAAACATAACATGCCACACAAAATTGAGATGAGAAGTAGAGACTTTAATAGGATATACACGAGCTTTAGCTATTGATTTAACTTTCAAAACCTCTCTCAAAATGGCGATAACAATATGTTAAAATAACTAACACTGTAACGATTTTGTTGTCTAAAATCTCAACACTTGTGTAATTCTGATCATCTGATCTTTTCCAAGTTTCACCAGCTGTTCACTAATCTGATTATCATAGTTAATAACGAATTATAAGTAAGAATTCCGCAGCTCATCTAAGGCATATGGTATATTGAATTAGTATGGCCAAAACTATTATTCGACGAACGGTACGACGGTTGCTTATATATCCCTAGAATTTTTTTTGCATTTGGTGTCTTTGTACAAAGTGCAATATGTTGAAAACATTTGTTATCGAATAGTCCAGGGCATGTAAATTATATAGCCTCGAGTATGCGCAAGCAACTTAGGGAACATACATCGCCTTTTTATCGCACGCAACGTCGTATATAGTACTGAGGATCGTTGATTGGAAGAACAATTAACCCTCGTCCACCTAAGGGGGCTGGGGTGGGGTGGTTACCACGTCACCGATTGCCCAAAAACGCAAAACAAAGTGACCCCGGGCATCTAAGTAATTGTTTTTACATTCTTTGCGGTCATTTTGATGAAAAAATCGGGATACCACCTTAAGTGGGGTAGGGTAAGCCGTCAAAGTCTGTGGGTAGGGGTGGGTGGTAATCACCCCCTATTTCAAAGTCACCATTTTGAAAAATATCTGCATGCTAACAAGCTTAAACTGACAGAACATGTTAGAACTACCATTTCGTTTATTCAATAACAAAAAACGCGATAAAAATCCGATATTTAGAACTTTTATAGCGAATGTTTGATTTTTTTTTTTCAATTTTCGCCGAAAATCAGATTTCTATACTATGGTATAAAACAACCACACTTTTGTCTCGTCAATTTCATTTCCACAGGGGGGGGGGGGGTGGGGGGAGGGGACCCCCCCGCCCACACCCTTAGTTGACGACGTAGTAGAAAATAGCTTAGGTGGACGATGGTTAATTGTCAGAACTTATGTACGCGTGGTGGTTGTGTTTAGATATAACAGAACATAAAAAAGTATTATATTAATGAATCTATTTATACATGTAAAGCGTTGTTGTCAATCAGAGTAGAAACCTTTTGCGGGTTTAATAAACGTTTTTGCTTCATATGAAAAATGCTAACAGCATATAAATGGCATCAATATTAGGACAATTACCTTTTATCCACCACTTAATACGTTCAGAATCCCTACACAGTCAATTGCTAAAACTAAACAGGGGAGATATTGCTATTTCTTATTTTGAAATTCTTGCTATTACATGTTATTTGCGGTGCATTAGTCGTTACAAACAACTATTTCTATTATAATTTAAACTCACAAAAAGCATATTAAAAAAGATAAGCAAACCTTTTAACCAGGGCAAGGGGTTGTTGCAACTCCCCTAAGGTAATTCCCCCCTGCATAAAACGCAAATGCAACTGACCCCAGGCATTTGGATAATCTCTTTTAAATTCTTTGCGGTCATTTTGATGAATAAATTAGGGATGTACCACCTAAGGTGGGGTTAGGGTAGGCCATCAAAGTTCGGGTGTAGGGGGAGGTGGTGAGGCCCCGGAAAAGTTTAAGTCGCCATTTTGAAAAATATATGCATGCTATGAAGCTGAAACTTGCAGGGCGTATTAGAATTATCATTTTCCTTCTTTATTAGCAAAAACAACCAATGACAATTGGTTGTTTAGAACTTTAATAGCAAAATTTTGAATTTAGTTGCCATATTTGTCAAAATCTTGGTTTTCTGATCCGGACGAACTTTATGACGACATAAGTACGTAACGCTTTGGCCGATTTTTGTGATCTTAGTATCATTGGAAAGGGGAGGACCGTACCTATCTATTGATACGAAATTGATAAGGGGTTCCGTTCCAAACATTTTTTTTTTTGGGGGGGGGGATTGCAACAAACACAACAACCCCACCCCCTTGGGTAAACGTGTTACAAAAAATAGCCTGGGTAGATGAGGGTTACAATATTTTCCAGGGAGGGGTTTGGCAATTGACTCTTAGTTGTAGATGTCTTGAAAAAACAATTTTCAAAACTATCATAATATCATCATGGTAATGTGTCATGCTAAAGTAAACTAAGATTCCTTTGCTTTTTCATTTTTATAATACACGAAAATAATTGAGTCCAAATTGTCTATTATTTCGCAGTTCCCTTTTTGCATTTTGCATCAAGTGATATATGTTCTTTATTACTTTTTAATGTTGTAACCCAACTTGTGATGAACATATCTTGGAACACCATCAGTGGCATGAATCACCGTTATCTTTTATTTACTATTTGATACGCATACAGGGTTGCATCCCCAAACACAATTATATCAGCATCTTCGATCATTTCAATTTCAAAACTATAGTAAAGAATTTGGAAATAAATTCCATGAAGCTTAGTATTCAGTTATAATTTGTATCATAAAAGGTTAAAAAAGCTAAAATATTGGACTTAGATATCTTTATATGTTATTCATTTTTACAAAACACAAATTGTCAAATATGTCATACCGCGCGTTTTTTTCTATCGACTGATGGATTTTCCTATTTTATCTTTTATCTTTTAAATTCAGCAATTCATCTTGTGATGGATGTATCTTGTTAAAACATCAATAACATGAATCCTCGTTATCTTTTACATACTATATACTTGATACACATACATGGTTGCATCTCCAAACACAATTATATCAGCATCATTGATCACTTCAATGTTCAAACTACTAGTATAGTAAAGAAATTGAAAATAAATTCGTTGAAGCTTAATAATCTGACATAATTTATACAACTAACATAACATACAACTAGCGCTAAATGTGTTTGTAAATGTATCATACCAAAATACTAGACTTTAAATTTCAGTCATGATTTTGTTTTCATCGCAACAAATGCGTAGAGTAAACAAGCGTATCAACTCGCGTAGCACGAAAAAAAAATTCTTTTCACGCAGTTACCACGTCAAAGAACCAATCAAGATACGCGCAGTGCATGGTTATTACCAATGCGAAGTCGCACACGATGTTATAAATGCACCCTGCGGATTTGATTTGTAGGAAATTTAATGAGTACAATAGCATTGTACCTTTGTTTTTAGTCAATTGAGTTTGTCTATTATGTCGTGGTTCCCTCTTTCTATCAAGTGATTGATGTTTTACCTTCTAAATTCATCAACTCATCTTGTAATCAAAGTAACATCTTACAGCATCAGTAACCCTCGTTGTGATTTATATACTTTGCAACCCCAAATACAATTTCATTAGCATCGTCGAACCCTTCAATGTTCAAAACTATAGTAAAGAAATTGGAAATAAATTCGTTGAAGGTTAATAATCAGTCATAATTTTTACAACTAACATAGGATACAACAAGCGCCAAGCACATCCCAACAATAGTTAAACATAGTTTTAAACCTCCAGTTGGGTACATAACTTATGTAAAAATACGAAATTGGGATACTGTCGACGTATCGAGTTACGCTGTTTTGAACTATTGATGAAGAGCACCCTCATACTGTTTTTGGAGCGCCATAACTCTATGCGCCATCAAGATCCCATTGTAAAAACAAATTCATAAGTAAGAACTCAACAAGTGCAAACAAATTCAAGCCATAAAAAAACAACTGGTGGGATATCAAATGGCACACCGAGATAGTGAGGGTCAAAGATCAAATTTTTCCAATCTGGTGCGTTTTTGCAGCTCCGTAACTCTGCGCGCCATCGATAGAAAACGATAAAACTACTAACAATATGTAGAGACAGTTTTCCTTTTATAAAAAATGAAATTTGCATTTGGTATTTTTATGATTTGTTGAAAAGTAGCTAAGTATTAGCATTTTAGGGCTGAAAGTTTGCAGAATTCATCAGCTTTGCATTAAAAATATTGATGGGAAAAATTACAGTCCATTACAGACCTGTCTCAATATGTTTGATATTGTCCAAAACATGTCCAAAAAGTTGTTCGTGTACATGAAATAAAAATTCAAAGACTAAGTCTTATTTTTGATACTTTTCTACCGTTCTGCTGCGCGGTACTATTACTTGACTACAACGCAATACGCGTATAAATTTTTAAGTCAAATTGCGTATAAGCAAGGAACATCGCGTGACTGGCTCGATAGCCGCATTCTCAGTCAAATTACCATTCTGTTGCCGGGGTACGGGTATTACGATCAAAATTGTCAATTATGTCTCGCTGTGCGTCCCCCTATTTTAATTAAGTGAACGATGATCTTATTACTTTTTAATCTAGGAAACTGTTTAGTGATGAGAGTATCTTGTTTCACCATCAGTAACATGAATCCTCGTTATCTTTTACACTCAAGTTGACACGTATATACGGCTGCATCCCCAACATATTTATGTCAGCATCGCCGATTAGTTACCATGGTCACATATTCAAAACTCATATATAGAAAAAAAGAAACATATTTGTTGATACTATTATAATCCATACATCTTTTCCTGATCCCATTATGGCACCAATGTTTTCATGATGAAATGTAAGTGCATATGGGGTGCTTCGCGAATACAGCGTTGTTGTCAATCAGAGTAGAGACCTGTTGCGGTGTTAATAAATGTCACGTTTTTGCTTCACATGAAAAATGCTTACAGCATATTAATGACACCAATATTAGGACATCAGTGACATGAGTCTTCGTTATCTTTTACATATACTATATGGCTCATTCCAGAGAAAACTAAATCTGTTTTTGATTTCAAGCAAAAATCAGCTTATTTATTCGACCATATGAGCAGTTTTTTCAGTCATACGTTTGTTACTCGGTATATAAAAAGTATTTTAAATGTTGAATTTTTTCTACCCGTGCATGAATGAGCACATGTTTCCATTCAAAAATGTCACAAACGTTACCAAATAGTTACACCAAAATGTCACAAACGTTACAAGACGTTACCAAACAAAACATTGCATTAAAAGAAATCCTGAAGATAGAATATCCTACCACTTTTATGAACTATTTGTAAATATGTTACCAATCATCTGTGAAAAGCGCAATAAAAAAATTCGCTAACATGTCCGAGAAATGTTACTTTGAAGTCATTTGGAGCAAAAAACCATTTCCGTGCGAGGTCACAAACGTTATTAAATATTTTGGCAATTATTTTAATCTTTAAACACCTGCATGTCTTGATCATACCAGTGAGCACCATTATCAACAACAAACTCGTTGATATAATGTTTATGCTAGGTTCTGTGGCCATTTAAAAGTGAATTTTTCCATTTTTTCGGTCACAAACGTTACTTTGGAATCACCCATATACTTGACACGCATACACAGCAAAAAATAATTGCTCAACGTAGAGCATAATTTTAATCAATACGGTAGTAAAAAGGGAACTAGTCGTTTTCCGAGTAATTTTTAATCAATATTACGAGATTAAAGGATTACTCTTTTATTGATTAAATTGTTTAATCCTTTAAAAGAGTAAATATTTTAATCTTAAAGGTAGATTAAAAATTACTCTATTAGTAGACTAGTTCCCTTTACTCCCGCGTTGATTAAAATTTTAACCTTAATCGATTATTGATTGAATAAAAGGCGTGGAGATGGAGGTATTGCTAAATCTGTGGGGACTACCTGAACTTATTATTCAGAGGTAAATGTGATTATTAACTTTAGTATTAAAGTGCTGAATCATCAAATTTTATTGTCATATCAAGACTGATTTATTATTTACACTGCTTAAATTTGGCATCTCCCATTTTCAACTTCAATCTCTGCAGCCTATTATGTAGTTACAGAGCTTTGGTTACCGTTTACAGAGAATAACCGGGAGAATAATAAGTCTTAACATTATAAATACCGTCGCTCAGAAAATACTAAAAAAGATCATGGCCATATATTTTAACTTACAGATCAACGACACAAAGATTCCCGCAATTACAAAGCCACGAAGATAAACAGCGCTATACAATACACATAGCTGCGTCGATTGTGCACTGTGTGTGTATCAAAGCAGTGATCATGGTGATTAAGCTTAAGCATGCTAAGTATATTCGCTGGAATCGCCGACAATGATAATTTGATAGTTCAGCATTTACTGCAATTGATAATCACATTTACCTTTGACTATAGACATGAATTCAGGTATTCCCATGGGTATAATAATCCATGCATCTCTGCATGTTCTTGGAAGGGCTCCATTTTGCGTTGTGGTCACGTCGTTCTGCCCGGTAAATTTTAGTGTGTGAACCAGAAAATTTGCTCCGAATAGCGAGTAAAAATACCAAACGATTAAAAAAATCGCGTTTTTCCTCTTTTTTGCGCTTACTCTTGCGGCGATTAACAAGAAAACACATTCTTTGCTCTTCAACGATTAAAAATATTAGTCTTTTTTTAATCGAGATGAGTTAATCGCAAACTTTTAGTCTTTTTTTTTGCTGTGTACGCATCATGGTAAATAAGCAATTGCGTATCATCTTTGACTTACTCCAACTGAACTAAGGCAAATGCAAATACATTGTATATGTGCACGAAGGCTGTTCTAAATTGCCTAAAAACAATTTTTTCTCCACAAGAAGATGCATCAAATCTGTTGAAAGCAAGGAATTTAAAAGGGAAATCGGTGCTCGCAGCCAGTTTGATCTGACTGCCGGTGAATCCTTGCCCCAATACAGATACATGGCTTTTTGAATTGCATGATTCGGGGGTACAAACCCTTTTACAAAAGGGGGGGGTCATGTAAAATTTAATTTATCAGCGGAATAGGGGGGTGCGTAATTTTCGATGTTCGCTCGAATAGGGGGGGTCATGAAACTTTTCAGATCAGACCCGCAACTTCTCCCGGCCCCCCCCCCCCCCCTGTAAATAATGAACGGTCCCTAAGTGCTTTTAAAATCCAAAACTCAATGTAGCGCAAAGATTCACCAAAAGTAAATGCCAGAAAATATGTTTTGACATCTCTTTTGTACACTTACTTCGTTATATAAATGTACGTTATTGTAGTATACAGCGTACACAAAGTGCTCATTGAACGTTTTGTTTAAAGTAATTATCAGACGGAAATTAACCTAGCGATTGGTATTGGCTTCTCAATAATGATTAATCAATAAATAACAGCGCCGACTAATATGTTAAGTGAATAAGTTAAGGTAGATTATAAAACCAACGCTGAAATTCCTCAGACCCATAATATTTTCAGACAGTGTTTTTTTTTCTATGCTAAATTTTTGACACTTGTTATGTTCCATAATTAGGTTTTAAATAAACCAATTTATTTTGACCTACATTTTATTAGAAAAAAATAATGTGTTTTTAGGTTAAACACGTGGGCAGAAAGTTCTAAAATAAAGTCAGTATATAAGCATATTTGACCCGGGATAATGGACGGAACAATTCAGGTAAAATATTTCATATTTCAAGGAGGTTTCCAAAAATTAGCAAAAACATGAACCATAAACTTATCATGCCACCAGTAACAAATGGCGCATCAATTATCGTATGGTACATACTAAAATATCTCGAGTAACCTTAATATACATAATTGAATAATCACATGATGTTAAATCGATGCTTTTAAGAGGAAGTTGTCATATAGCATGTATATAAAAAAACTTTTTATAAATGCTTTTAAGGGTCATGCATATTTTGTATAATGGTGACAATGTCGCAACATGTATCTGGTATCATTTGGTAAGAAACAATTCGAAATATACAGGGCGAGTCAAAATTAGTTTGTTGAAATTGACCAATGCATTCAAAAAATACAGCCGTTTAAGTAAAGGTACCCAATTTTGATGTCGAACAAAATTGATTCAACATAAATTCTTTACAGCAGTGGGATACTTCAACAAAGCAGCAATCGAATTAGAAGAGTTTTTTTAAGAGATCTGAACATTGCCTCAAGAATCAACCACTACACGATATGTCACAGTCCATATTCAACAGTCTAATGTTTTTCTTGTTATTTTATTTCCATAGGCGTTCCTATCATAACAATTGAAAGAAACTACAGACTTTGTTACCAGTACGCTAAATAGTGTAGTTTGCTAGCAGTTTAAATTGGGTACCTCCACTCAAATTACTATAAATTTAGAATGCATTGTCCGATTTGAACATGATAAATTTTCTATGAAAGCTAATAAAATATGACATCTCATACTTGATCAATTTTGCAAAAGAATAAAATGATCAGGTTATATACAATCACTGATTAGATTACACTTTATTTTGTTACCGTATATTTGTTTGTTTGTTTGGAAAATTGTGCCTGGTCTTTCGATAATTGCCTCTGGTTTAGATAAAGTCACCAAAATCCGGGGAAATTTTTGGAAAGGATTTCCCTGGATCACATTTCCTGAATAAATAATACTAACCATGAATATACAATATCATATTGAATGTAGGATGGATCAACATTGAAGTTAAAAAATATCACGGTCTAATTTATCAATCACTTAAAACTACAACAAACTATTTCATCTCTTATGTAAAACAATTACCGTATTTTATTAACGGAGTTGTAATATAAAACCGATATAATATATATGTCCTTTACACTGCAGCATACTCATTACCAGACGGAAGTTAACCAGGACATTGATATTGGCAGGACATTCTACCATCATAGATTAATAAACATTATAATTGATTGAAAAAAGAATGTCATTTAATTTCAGCTGTTACAGTGTCTAATAACAAAACAGCTTTAAAAGATCATAAAGCAGATGCTATTTATTTCAATACGCAATGGTTCAATTAAAAACGAATTACATAATTTTTAAATCTAATACATCAAGTATTGTCGATTTTGTTACACCAATTTTCAAAATTACACTATTTCTCTTAGTAGATATGAAACACCAGATATTGTGAATATCAACAAGTGCGTATATTATCCTTGTCATGCATTGTTTCGTTTGAAAATTGGAATTAAAAAATATGTGCTACCTTACTATGACGTTCCTTTACATAGTATTGGGGCTTTATTCAACGCCATACATGTGTCTTACACAATTTTTCTGCCTCATTTGAACTTTGTATAAAGTACACCAGTAACATCAGCAGAATTTTAAAGACGTCTTATATCAGGCACGTTTAACTAACTCCTGCATGAACAATTGATTGCAAACTGTGTAAAACAATCACACCAGACACCTTTAGTGACTGTGAACGACATAAAGTGCAATGTGTAACTGCACCTGTACATATGAAAATTAACAAGACGCACTATCCAATCACCGTACATTACATCACCACATCTCCGCCTCTTAGTCGCATCAATTCTCAGTCATCGCATGGAGGCCGACTAAGATGCATTCGTCAATTGTCTGCTGGCAGTCTGTGTGTTAACAATACATCGAATAAATGAGGCTCTACTAGAGGAAGAATGCGAATTCGTCTGACTGTATAATGTACGTTGAGGCTTACTCAAAGGATTGCTTTGAATGCTTTGAGATAAGTTGCCGTGTATAGAATATGATTTCACAAAACCTATGCCTTTGCGTCTTTGAAAGGAACTTGTTTGATGGTTTATGGTGCAATGGCATTCGATACAGTTTTGGACAAGAAATTACTTGTACATGAGAGGATTAGGGAAAAGCTTTTAAATTAGGATGGAACTAAAGCGATAGTATTTTTGTTTCATAAAACATGCAACACTAAATATATATATATTGCAATACTCTGCTGTAATATTATTAATATGCCAGGAACACTGCAAACCATAAGGAATACTACGTAGGAAAATGACATGATTATGTTTGAATTCTATAACGTAATATGCAATTTGGCTTATGGTTTATGGTTCACCTAACGTAGGTTATAAGGCCTGAAGAGGATGAAGGCGTGGCTCATTTGTTATGTAATTTCATGCTTCGTCTAATCACGCTTATATTGCAGAATATACTAAACAGTGCAATTTCAAATTTAGCCCAATTTTGCTACTCACGGATAGGAGTATCGGAGATTTGTTTTCTATATTTTGCTCACATAATACTCTCTCAATGGAATTGGTGTTTTGATATAAATATATTATCTAGTTTTACGTGAGGATATTGAAATAGAGAACACATTAAAATGTCTGCATCATTGAGTGCTACCGTTCTTGAATCTGAACTCAACACCCCAGCTAAAAACTGTTATCGTTTGGTTGTTTTAGGGTCACCTAAGACTGGAAAAACTTCAATTGTTAAACGGTTTCTGACTGGACAATTTGTTGAACAGTACACTCCGACTATAGAAGATTTTCACCGGAAAATATACAAAATCAAAGGAGAAATATACCGCTTGGATATATTGGATACATCTGGGAATAACCCCTTCCCTGCTATGAATAGACTCTCTATTCTTACAGGTAAGACAGACATTTCAAAAAACTTTTCTTTATTTAAAAATTCAAAATGATATTTAATATCGTCACGCTAATAAAATTGTTGTCTATCTTAAATTTCAACAAACTTGAGAGAATAAGGAAAAAGAGTCTATTTTTGGTAGTTCATCGCCTTTTCTGAACAAGTCCTGTATAATAACTTGATGATACAAACCAAAAAAATGACTATGTTTCATGTTTGTAGAACTATTACGTTAAAAAATCACTTAAACCAATTTTCTAAAAATTGAGATAGCATGTTGACTTTATAGAACATGTTCAAGGTCATAGATATTTTTTATTTACTTACAGCAGTACAGGTACCCCTTAATCTAAAGAGTTAATTTCTTCCAAAAAATATTTCGTCAAAAGATTGGCAGTAATTTTTCGAGCTTGACGATATAAATATTGCAATTTACTAGTAAAAATGTTGAGGATATTAGAAATCTTTTCATAGAAATATACATGTTTGGCATGTTTGGTCAAAACAAAATGAGAGGGAAAAAAGCTCTTTCACATGATAAAGAAAACTCTTTCCTATACGAACTGCTAACACCACAATAAAGTAACATAATTATTATTGAAGAAAAATATGCATTTCCCATTCATCATAAAAACGTAAAGACGATAACTATAACTATATTGAATCGACATTGTATAATTTCCAAGTGATTCATTGGCAAAACGGGATATTGATGAGAGTTTAATAACCTCTATACTAACAAGTATCAGAAGTATAATGTCCTGTTTAAATATATCAGAAAAGTCAATATTCAACATATGTATATTTAATAGGAACTAATTGCAATTAGCCAGTGGCAAATATCGATTTTGAATAATATATTTAGCGCAATGATACCAATATTATCCAATGCCCCTGGGCTTTGAAACAAAAGCACTGATTATTACTCAACACATCGTAGTATCACACAATTTCTTGAGTTATTTAACAGGTGAAATCTATTAATCCAATTAACATTACATGCTTTGCATTTTTTAAACACCTTTCTTCCTTAAATAAATTGATTAAATCAATCAAAACTGTAGAGGTGTAGAGAATGCCAAAAAATCGTATTATTGTTATTATACATGGTGAAGGCGGTTGGTGACAGTATAATCAAGCTGCTGACAAATTTGTTACTTAAAAATTAATGAGAATTTTAAAAAGTGGGAAATAAAATTTTTGTAAATATGTGATGGCTCACCCCGAAAGGGGAGACTTTAAAGGTGATATCAATTTTTGATTTAATCATTTCATCTGTAGCAGCATTTTTCAAGCTTTAAAATGACACCTTACTTGTTGAAATTGATCAAGGCGATCAAATTTTACAACAGAAAATATGCTGGAAATTATTATTATTCTCTTTATTTTTTGATGCCTATTTTAAGTTGTTACTTGAAAAGATTTCTGGCGCAAAGTCCCCCTTTTCGGGGTGAGTTATCGCATATGGTATTTGCCACAAATTTTAGGACAGGAAAAACAACATGTTACAAATCTTATTACTAAAACAAAAGGGAATCTTTTGTTTTGCATTACAATAGACTTGAACCGACCAAGTTCATAACTCGAGCAATCAGTAAACCGATTAGTGTAATTTTATATTTTGACCATCTACAAAAGCTTTATATTTTGACCATCTACGAAAGCGGAGATTACTCTACTCTAGCTTGTTTTTCATGTTTATTCAATTATGACTAAGGATTAAATTTAAGAAAATAGGCAGTAAAGACGATCTCATGCATACATTTATTATCTTTATTCATATTAGAACAACAATATAGAACAGAAGACAAAACAAACAAGCCAAAAAAAAAAAGTAAAAAGAACAGAACAGAATCTAAAAATCCTTTAAAGAACCTTTACATAAAAGGTAGAAGATATATATATTTGCTTTAAAACAATTTCAGAGAAGTAGCAGATATCACCAGACGTAAAAGCCTTTTACTAGCGCAAGAATCAATTGATGAATAACCGTACACAATTATAGAAGCAACATAAATGCATTTATAGCTTTTATTGATTAGAATAGTACACTTTTCAAAGGCACAAAACTGTTGTATGAAGCTGGCATTATAATGAGTAAATTCAGGGCCTCAGCATAATTTCCCTAAGTACAAATTAATGTAATTTTCCATTTTCAATGAAAATTTTCAATTCCGGACAGACTTTCAACGATCAATGTTGATGCACGCTTCTTTCTGTTATGAAATGTATTTCAAATTATTACAAACAACAAACAGTTACGTAGTCATAATAGAACATAGTATACATGTACATACACGCTTTTAGAATTGGAGGAGATTATGAAGAAAAAACCTTTGAGCTTAAAAGTATAATTTCCACATGGTTTATGATTTTGTTTTAAACTCTATTTGTTTCTGAATACGTTTTTTAAGACGTAGATTAAGAAGTATTTAAGTCACATAAAACTAGTTATAAGATATGTGCGTTTAACTGGGCCCATATTCATAAAACTTTGCTAACCCTAGTTGACAACTAAAATGCCCTTAAGTTGCCTGATAACTCTAGTTGCTAACTATTTGGTATTCATAAAACCAAACTAGTGTTTAGGTCATATTAGTTGTTTGCCAAATTTTAGAGTTGATTCGGAGTACTTCTAAATCACTAGTTGACAACTAAGTACTGTCTATACGGACCTACTGCCAGAATACTCTTGCAATTAGATATATTTATAGCATCTTTTAGAGGTTAAGACGAATTATTCAATATATTCAATAGCGACAATAATGCAACATTAAGGAAACAATATTATTTAAAACATAAACAAATGCTTAAAATTATTAATGGATTAAATATGTGATGGCTCACCCCGAAAGGGTGGACTTTTTTAAGCTATTAAACCTTACTTGTTGAAATTGATCAAGGCGATCAAATTTTACAACAGAAAATCTGCTGGAAATTCTTATTACTTTCTTTATTTTTAGCTGCCTATTTTCACCTGTATCTTGAAAAGTGTTCTGTCGCAAAGCCCCCCTTTTCGGGGTGAGTCATCACATATAACAAACATGTGAACCTCTCTGCAGGTAACACTGAGGAGGAGTTGGCAAAATGGAAGAAATGTGAAACATCATGATCGTACACATTTGCGATGTATAACCTAAATTGAGAGTTTTATTATTAGAAATGTATGATGTATCTAATTTTTAATGTAGGCTATTAAAAAGGTTTTTCTTTCTCTGTATGCCAAGTTTCTCTTTCTAAACTTTAAAACATTATTTCTTTAGCAATTTAGATTTTGTTCTTTTCTGACTGATCAAGGTTACAGTCATCATGAATTTATAATTATTGCCAAACTAGAATAAAAGCTTAACACTTAATTGCAGAAGGTACCCCACGGGTTAAAGTTAAAGGGTTCCACGGTACCCTGATAAAAACCACTTTCCCACCCAAAATGTTAATATCTTTTCTTTTAGGTACACTATTAAAATCACAACCATATTTCAGGAAAAATATAAAATATACGTGCCGTTTAAAAATGGCGGCCAAATAATCGATTTTCGTGTTGCGACATCTCAATTTCGGCCAAAATTTGGTAAACCCACTTCCCGAAGGAATTTTCCAATGAAATTTGGCTCAAATTAGGATATTAAGAATACATTGACATTTTTGAAAAACAATTTGGAACATTTTATCCAGGGCGAATTTATGAGCCAATCAATTTTTTCGCACCCCACCTCCCAAAAAAATGCTAATTTATGCTAATTAGCTCGAAAACGAAGTGGTCGATCCCTATTTTTTTCTTTTGCAACTACTATTTAGGCAATTACAAATATTAACAGCCTGAAAAAACAAATGTTGGGTACCATTATAACATTTTCATATCTTTGGTTTTGAAGTGTACACAAAATATTTGGATAGAGAACTTTTTGTCATGAATAAACCACATATTCTTTCCATTTTTAAAGTAAATCAAATGCTGAACAAACATGACAAATGTTATTCTTCTTGGGATTTGATAACGATTATTGATTTTATAAATTCAATAATCTCTGTTTGCACTTAAGTACTTCTTCCTCTACAATTATGATCGCCTATCAAAATATCCTATTTATCTTAAAATGAATATTCCAACATTTTAAATGTATGTACAAGTCATAACGCTTCACGAGCTGGACAATTAAGGTTTGGAGCCCTGAGAAGAGTAGCCAACAAACTTGACCAAAGAGACAGAGCAACCATCTATACGGCTCAAGTTCGAAGTGTTATGAAATACGCATCACTTTCCTGGATGAGTGCCAGCCCAACAACACTCGGATTGCTAGATTCCATCCAGAGAAAGGCACTTCGAATTATTGGTGTGGATGAGGATGATGCCAGACTAGAACTTAGCATCTGTTCGCTCTAAGAAAGACGTCAGGTGGCAGCAGCTGCCGTCCTATACAAAATGCACACAAGTCTTTACCCTACAGATCTTCGAGCTCTGCTTCCTCAGCGATATATCATCAAAAGAGCCACCCGATCCAGTCTATCCATGCCTTGCCATTCTCTTACCGTCCCTGTATCCAAAACTGTTTCCACTGGCCGGACTTTCATCCAAGCAGCCGTGCGTATATGGAACAACTTGCCAGATAGTGTAGTCGGTGATATGTGTTTAAAGCTTTTCCCCAGCACTCCAGTTCTCTTTTTGCTGTGGAAAAATGATAAGGCCATGAAAATATCTATCATAGTGCAGTATAGCTTATGATAGTCTTTTCTTTCTTTTCTTCATGGGCGATTGTTCACTTCAGCAAAAAAAGAATCAAATAACGATTTCAAATTTTTGAGAAACTGTTGTAGGATATAAATATTTACCATCGACTGATTATAGTCGACTAGTATTTTTAAAGCATTAAAATTATACTTTATAAACAATCAATTAAATTCCAAAAAATAATGATTATTATAACTGTAAAAAATAAGCCCAAATATAAAAATACCTCAAATCCCCAAATGCTTCGAATAGGTATATGTATATTATAGAATAAAAATATCGTCCGTCTATCTGTTGCTTTCCTTAAACCTCAAGAACATGGATTTGTTGAATACATGGCGACAGATGTTCACCCACCTGTTCTTAAGAGAATGAATAAACAATGCACCAACCAATCTTCTTATTTGATGTCACTCGCATAAGGCCTCACAAAGTATGCATTGTCTACATGCTTTCACTCAGTTGTTGCCTACAAGAGAGCGAGAATGTGTCTTATTGCATAGCGACTACTATCTGTGGCTAAACATTTTAGTGAGTGGGGCGCAGACAAGGAGATAACATCTAGATAAGTGAATTCCGGGCTAGGGCAGTTCGCTTTATTTTAAAATGCATATAAATTAGCGTTAAAGAATACTATTGTATAGGAATATTAACATGTATTGACACAGCGGTCTACTTGTATGTTCTGTGCTGTTTTCACTCAAAGCAAATACGTTTAGCGTACAAGTACATGACCCTTGTAAGAAATACTTCTAAGTCTAAAAATGTATATTTCATACTGTATAGTAAAATTGTCCTTTTACGAGTATAGTTTGCTTGTTTTCTGTTTCTACTGATATAGTAATATATTCTACTATAATATAAATTATACTGCAATTATTATCATGATATAAGAGGAGAAAATGCATATGCTTGAAAAAAAAAGAACTGATTTCTTTTTAGATTAATAAAAGCAGTTTATACTTAATATTAACTTACAAATATCATCGGTGTATCTTTGTAAAAATAATAAAATAAGTAACCGAAAAGTCAAGTGTTCTTAATTCGAAAACTGCCTATTAGTTATCCTAACTCTTTGTAATAAGGTAAGTTTTTACCTGAATTTTCTAACTGCATTAAATAAATCGTAGTGCTAGTTTGTTTCATCTAGTTTTAAAATTAAGAAAATATAGTTTTGCATCCATCGTAGTTTTAGATGTAAGCAATTTGATTGAGCATAATTATGTTTGACAACCACGAAATTTAGTAAGAGGTAAAAATGATTACTTTGCTACAAATTTGTACATCAGATGTGTATCAATAACTGTGTGCAGCCATTTATAATACATGTATAACCTCTGCATACAAAACAAATAATTTAAGTTCTGCATATATAATTTGATATTTGATTGTTAACAGTGTCTCAGAATGTGAAAAAATTAGACTGGGAAAAATGTAACTAATCAATTCAATGCACGAGCTATAGTCATTCAGAAAGAAACATTTTTAATTGCAATCTTTAAGAGATCATTTCAAAACTCAAACGGCGGTTGACCGCCAAGAACTGCTGGTTCTGGCCGGTTGATATTGTTTTGAACAATGACAACCGCCCAGAACAGTTCCGGTTTAGTTTTGATACGGCCCCTTTAAAATTATATATCTTAACAATTCGCTTCTTTTTCACCAAGAAGAAAATGAAACCAACCACGTCGACCATTATTAATGTGTGTAATGAATTTTCTTTTTAAAATGTTTCCCCTTACACAACTAATTGTTTCTTCAATAGCCATTTTGAAACTTTTAAGAGGATCAATTTAATTTATTTGTTGTGTTTTTGGACTATTAGATTTTTTGATTGAGGTATTTGATCAATAACGTGAGTTCCAAAGTCATCATCTTTCACAAAAACACTTTCCCTATGTATGACCCAGTCAACACGGAACTGGAAACCCACTTGACCACAACGGAAGTTTAGACGATTTTGATTAATCGTTAACAACACCAAACATTTCGATAGTTATAACATGAAATAAAAATTACGTATATGCCATTTTTATTTCATATTAATGATGCACCTCAATTACAGTAAACGTTAAACTGTTCTAGTAGCATGAAGAAACCTTTGATTTCTAACACACACATGATGAATTAGATGCATCATGATAAATGAGTTACATGTTGTATTATGATTGGAATAATCTTCCATCCAATATTAAATCAATCCTTAATAAAAAATACTTTTAAATATGCCATGAAAAAACACCTTGCCAGAAGTGCGATATCGCCGATGACCCATTAGTCTCCTGTGTGTTGTGTACCCTTTTCTTTACTTTTGCTTGTCTTGTCCCCCACCCATGCATCACTTTGTCTTTTTGAAGGACCCCATTGGAAATAAGTCTATACATACACAGCTATACTTTATGGGTCATCCTGGCATTTCGGTATTTTGGTGTATTTGCATTATTGTCTAGTTATTCCTTTGTCTCTGTAATAATTGATTCTTGTGTAAATTTGTTATTGCTTGTCAGATTTGCCAAATAAACATGACATGAAATGATTTTACTTATATCATCTCTGAATGTCTGAATCATTGACGCCAACCCATAGCATGTCACGCTTTGTAACACATACGTCTCATTTCCATTCAAGTAATGCTCTGGGTTTAACATATCAAATAACACACACTTAATAAATTATTAATGTAACATTCTGTGAATTAGGACATGCCATAGTCTGGCAATAAAAAAGTAGATACAGCCCATTTATTCAAATTGACATAGCGTGATGTTTGATGAATACTAAGATTATCATTTTACTCGAGGGTATGTATACTAAATCTTTAAATAGTAACCCACTTCGTCAAGTTTCCAATGTTTGATGTAACTGAGATGATATCTTTGTAGCATTAAACTTGTTTTTAAATAATTATCAAAATCGATTGCACTGGCATATATTATTTCATCATTGTAATGCTTTAAAATAAAGATAGTAATATATATAAGCTAAATATATTTATTTATTAAATTTAAGAGATATGAAAATGAATATTTTAACTTGAATGCTTACAATATTCATAGATCATATCATAACCTACTAGTCACATTTGCAGGTTCATTTGAGATATAATCTTATCTTAAAATTATCATACAATCGCAAAACACAAACGGCACATCATCATAGGATAATACGAATAAAAATGCTGCATAATGCTTGCTACAATTGTTTACGCGTTATATATATAGTTGCTCTCCTTAAAATAACAACCTAAAACGTGATAAGAATATGTTTAGTGAACCTCTTTAGATGCTAGCCTACCCCACTAGGACTATGGAGAAGAAAGCACAACATGTAGTCTTCTCATGGGTTTTCCGTGCACACTTTTCCTCAGTTATTGCCTTAAGGTCGAGGAGAATGTTACTATAATGTTACTATAATATCTAACAATCTATGGGTAGGTATTTACATATCTAAAGTTGGGAGATAGACGAACTGAACATAGGTACAAGGATATAAATCAATAACGATACACACTAGCATCTATCTATCTATCTATCTATGTCGACCGCAATCGGAAGCCATGATGAATTTTCTCCACTGCTGTCTGTTTAGCATGAGTTTGAGAAGTTCATTTTGATAAATGCCAGCATCGTACACTAGAACATTAATAACAATCAGAC
>JXSR01S026213.1:68915-81167 GCA_000969725.1 Ophiothrix spiculata
AGGAGAAGAACTAGAAAAAGAAGAAAAAATGAGCTATGGAAGGTAGAGGTCGCTCGTTCCTCACTCTGGTAATCCACAGAAAAACCAGTCCACCACCATACGAGATCAGAACTGATGCTACCGTATTTCTCATATAATTTATAATCAAATAAAGGAATGGAAAAATACGCATCGTACACTAGAACATTAATAACAATCAGACAAATCACAAACAGGCCAGGATTTCATTTTATTTGAAAAAATCCTGGCCGAACAGGGGGTCGAACCCCGAACCTCTCGCATGCATTGCGAGCACTCTAACCACTGAGCTAAAGGTTCCGGTACAACACAAACACATTAACAGAATACGAGACAACCCATTGTTCAGGAGCATTCCTGCTGCGACCATCTATCTAATATACTATATATATCTAAAGTTGGGAGATAGACGAATTGAACATAGGTACAAGGATATAAATCTATAACGAAACACACTAGCATACGAGGTCAGAACTGATGCTACCATATTTCTAATATATAATCAAATAAAATGAAATCCTGGCCTGTTTGTGATTTGTCTGATTGTTATTAATGTTCTAGTGTACGATGCGTATTTCTCCATTCCGTTATTAGGTATTTACACTAAATGGGGCAAGGGATGCAGTTTTTGATTTAAAGCTTAAAAGTGTAGTAAAATACAAAAAAGTACAAAATTGTACACAGAAATAGCTCAAATTAACAGCAAATTGATTTGCAATATATCTTTATGTGATGGTGGTGTGACTAACCAGTGTTTTATAAATCCTAAATTTGTACCCCAGTCTGGATTTACCAGATAAAAGATCAAATGAAGCTCTTGGATATAAGTTAATACATATCAAAAGAGAAACAATTTGATCGAAAATAATTTTGTTTACCCATCACAGGTGTAGAAACGAGATCTTATTAAGATTTGAAACTAGAAACACCTTTTCAACCATTTCTTGTCGCCGGCGACAAAAAAGTACGGCTGGTAAATAATTTCATTTTTCTCCTCTATTACACAAATTCAGCGGAAACTACTGGTAGGATATGTTAGTATAATCATGTACTATCGATACATGTGAAACAAATATGTAGTCAGAAAAGCAGCGGACAGGATCTAGGCCAGTCCCTTTAAGCTTAATAAAAAATGTGTAATTTTTGGTCATGAGAGTATAAATATAGCCAATGAAAAAAAAAAATTGTTGATAAGTGTTGCCAAATTGTCGTTGTAAATAAGAAGTGTTGTAAATTCAAATATGGCAATTATCTAAATATAATCAGTTTACTTTATTTTGAACTTAGAATAAGAAAAAATATTTAATGTACAAAAGTACTATCTTAGTATTATCAAATTTATATTACATGACATTGTGTTAACTTTATAAGTTCTATTGAAGTTATGATTTATATTACTTATTAATTTATATGTTTAAGTGTTCGATGCAAATTCAAATAAAAGATACAAATAATAAAAAAAAAAACGAAATGTGTTTTTCGAAACTAGGCATAAAGACCCGAAATATGGTACTGGTGTACAAAACACGTTGTCACATTCTTTAGACAGTTATGAAAACTGTTATACAAGAGTACCCAGCCCCCTCCAGACTCAACCCTTCCCTTGACGAAGATGGTGTTATCATCTTTCTACACAAAAAATAGCTTACGGGTTAAATTTTTATTTGTAAATTGCATCCAAAATATCCTGATATCCTTGATACCATTGTAACCAATCAAAATATTCGGGAACTTTATTCTATGCACATTGTTTCCAGGTGAACTCTGTACACTTTTGCAATATTTAGCCAATCCGAGGTCTAGCTTGTTTACTATAGCAATTAGAAAAAAATGCGTTTTTCGAAACTAGGCATATAGACACAAAATATGGTACTTGTGTATAATACATGTTGTAACAGTCTTTAGAAAGTTATGAAAACTGTTATACAAGAGTACCCAGCCCCTCCAGACTCGACCCTTCCCTTAACGAAGATGGTTTTATAATCTTTCTACACAAAAATAGCTTACGAGTTTAAGAAGGCTCAAATAGCGGTAGATAGAGGAGAACATGCCTCGTCTATTCGTGAGTTTCTTTAGGCACTGGTTAATACCTTGAGCTGATGTTACATTTAGGAATTAGAGGAATTATTGGATGAAATAGCCTTGAGTGCTCTACCAATTGAATTTATAATATTAAAGGCGGGTGTAATTAATTTAAATGTTAGTTTGCAATAATATATGAAATGATTGTGTTTTAGCATGCGCATGGTTTGGAGTATAGTGGAAATGAATGAACATCAACGCTGTTGTGACATCAATTGTTACTGTTTTTAAATTCAACTTGAATTTTCTATAATCATAAACGCGGGAATCCATTGAGCTAAAAACATATATTTCAGTAATGGACAATATTCTGATTCTATAACAAAACTACTAGCAAAGAATCTTTCAAGAATGAATACGTAAGAATATGGAGACACACCGTAAATTTAATCTCCTCAAAATAAGCACATTTCTATTTTGTTTGCCGTGATATTTTATGATCATGTAGAAGAGATGTGTATTTTACTTTCTTATTGTTGTTTATGTTTTTAACAACCTTTACTATTCCAAACGTAACGCTTAATATGAGCCGCTAATATATTAAATGGCTCCTAAGTACCAAGTAATAAGTATTATTTTCAAGCAAACTGTAATATGCAACGTTACATTAAAACATGCAAAGCAGATTTCAACATGAACCTTGTTAATTATACACACGATAGATTCGTTATTCATTAAAGAGGTAAACTATGGCAAGTTGACATCACATGATTATTTGTAATAAAATGATATTAAATAAGACCTTTCTACATGAATCTATCATATAAAATCCATAAAGATTGATTATCTCATTTACTAATATAGTTTGAATCCAAATGCTTCATGTATATGAGAGAGATTTACGATAGCATTACCCGTCTATCTATAACCTTTCCAAATCATCAAGGACATGAGTCGTTGAATAAAGCTCGACAGATGTTCACCCACCTGTTCTTAAGAGAATGAATAGATAATACTACAAACAATCATCTTTTTAATGTCACTCAAGGCAACACAAACGTGTACTTCGTCTGTAAGCTTTCACTCAGATGTTGCCAATATGTGAGAGAAAATGTTCCTTTTTGCATATCAACGACTATATGTGGTTTAACATTTCAGTAAATGGGGCACAGCCAGGGATATACACGAGTAAAGAATAAAGAAGTGTGCGTACATTTACTTGGCTCGAGCAATTTACTTCATTTTAAAGTACCTATAAATAAGCGTTTAAAGGACTATTTACATGAACTAAATATATATTGGCTTTGTGATGCTATTTAGATGTACTTAAATCAAGTACCGTATAATGCACTTAATTAGAATAAGACTCAACATCTTAAACTTTGTACTAGTAAAATGTTTCTTTTAGCTAGCACTGTTTTCTTTCCTTTTGCTCGATTTTGATGCAAATGTTACGTGCCTTAATGATCATCATGTCTATAGTAGAAAAAGGGGAAAACATCTTTATTAATTGAAATGAAATCTTTAACACTATTAAAGTTGGTTCTGAAAGGTTTTTATTACCATTTGATTGTTTCAAGCATTAAGTTATTCATGGCCTGTTGTTTCATCTTATTCAGAGATGGTATTGTAAGTGTGCTGTAATATAATGCAAAAACAATTAGTTTCGATTATATTTGTTACTTTCAACTTGAAACTCACGTAAGACTTAAAACTGATTAACTTGGTCTCGGTTTATTATTGTGAATTTCCAAAAGAGCCTAAATCCATCTGAGTACTTTTTGAGAAAACCAGCAAAATGTTTTTTCTTGTTGTGCAAAATTACTTTTCAAGTTTTTGCTGCTTTACATTTTAGGAATTGATCCTCCAACTAAAGTGACAACACTCAAGGAAATCTATTGTTTATTTCTTATGTAAAGCTTTATTTTCACTAAACAGTGGATTTAGGCCCTTTTGGAAATAAACTATTGATTTAGGCCCTTTTGGAAACAACCCGGGATTTTTGTGCACTGGAAAGCTAAATGAAAGCAGTTTCTGGGAAATATAGTTTGGTTCCGTGAAACTACGACTATAGTACTACACTATGGCACTAAGAACTAAATTTTTACCCAAAGTTGATTTATGTTCTTTTTGGGAATGATCTCATCATTTAGAGTTTATTTCCAAAAGGGCCTAAATCCATCTGAAAATTAGCAAAAGGATAATTTCTTGTCTTGTTCAATTTATTTTTGGGTTTTTTTAGGGATAGGTCCTCTCATTACAGTGACATCACTTATGGAAATCAACACTTTATTGCTATCTTTTATTGAGAGCTTTATTTACATCCTAAAATGAATTTAGGCCCTTTTGGAAACAAAATGTTGTTGATTTAGGCCCTTTTGGAAACAAACACAGATTTTTTTGTACTAGTAGACTCATTGAAAGCAACTTTTGGGAAAAATGCCTTGGTTCCATTAAACTACTACTAATAGTACTACACTATGGCACCAATAACTCAACCAAAAAGTGGATTTAGACCCTTTCGGAAACAAGCTCTTCATATATAGACTTGATTTTTTGTATATTTGAAAAGTTCTAAGTATCAAACTATTCCAATATAACAAATGGAGGAAAAGGACAATATTGCTAAAAACTATTTATACTTGCTCACAAATATCGTTTATATATTAAAGTATGATTAAAACACACATAAGTGACCGGAAAGTCAAAATGTGCTTCCTAGTGACCTCAACTCATTTAGAGTATACTGATTTTTTGCATTTAAAAATCGTGACGCAAGTTTGTGTGATTTTATCAGCAAATTAAGAAATTTAAATGTTTTATCTACTGTAATTTTATTTGAGCATAATTGTTGAAAAGCACATCCTGCGTTCATGTTCTGTAATTATGTTTTAGTTGCTGTGTTGACCCCACTGAAGAAGGAAGAACAATTATATTAAAACGTCTTATCTCTTTTGGAAGAAGTAGCAATCCTTGTCTTAAAATAATGATAACAATCTCTTTTAAGTAAATGTTTACGTAGACGGATGATTTATCATGTTATATAATTACACTAGAAAAAACTTTCTATACCGGTACATCATATAGAAAGATCCGAACAAAAATGCTGGACATATACCTCTTACTGTAGCTAGAGTATGTGTCATTCATGACAAGCATCTGTTGAATAAACTTCTTCAGATGCCTCACCTTGACTAAAGAGAATAATCATTTCACACAACGTTCAATCATCTGATTTGGTGTCACAACGCTCATGAAAATAGTTTTTGCGTGCATGCGTTTTACCACAGATTTTAAAGGACTGTGGTTTTACTCAGTCATTGCTCAACGATCATCGGGAATGTTACTAGAACATTCCTCCCTGTATATCAACTATTACTACGCGTCTAAGCATTAGAGTGATTGGGGTACAATCAAGGAGATCGTAACTATAGTAGATCCTGTCTAGTTTAAAGCATTCTCTACGAACGAAATTTCTCTAAAGGTTTAATTAATTGGTTCTAGCAGTGACTTAGCTCAACTTTTGTCTACAAGATTTATGCGATCGTATTTCACACATTTATAATGTGATTTTAAGTTTTTGGACACATTTTCAACTTGTTGCATGTTGTTCAGTAAAATTAGGCGGGCACGAAGCGGTCCATTTCTTCACGATTTCCCATTCATGATTTTATTCTTCCTAAAATTTCCCGATTTCTCACCAAACATTTTGTCAAGGGGCAGTCAGCCCCTACTTGTCCACTCAAACGGGGTCAGGGTTTAAACACTCAATATAAGGGGAGACACGTAAACTAATCGGCAACGTGGTTCAGATATCTGCACTAGTCGGAACAGTCTATTTCTCCACTAATCTTAAATATATCGATAATTCCTCTTTTCAACGCATTTGGTTGTGTGCTTGTGGATTACATCTATGATTTTAAAGCATCAAATTGAATACCGTATGTTCCGACCAGATGCCCCAAATTTGGCTTTGCCGTCTAGTTCAGATAACGGCAAGCTCTTGCCGATTAGTTTACGTGTCTCCCCTAACATACCTTGAGCAATCAACATGAATGTTTTCTTGAATACTTTGATGTAGACGTTAACATAAATGTCATAATCAGCTTTTGTTCATCAAAAATATAATTGACTAAAACATGCTTGATTGACGACCATAAACCACGCACAGTTATTTTCCATGGAAATAAATGGCAGTAGGAGTCTTTATATTTATCAATATCTTAATCTCTATATCTGTCTACTCGGTAATCATAGTATTGTATGCCGAATTTTGTTAGTTTCTGACTTAAAACATGTAGGTGGGTATTGGTTTGTTTGATTTAAATTCAGTAAAACAATATTCTGGTTAATCCTGTACTGTACATAAAGAATTTGTTCGGAGCACAACTATTGTTGGCAACACATTTGTAAGAGGTAAAGCTGGTAACCCTGCTGTCGTTTTCTTCCTACGAATTCTTACAGTAAACTCAACATACTTATTGCTTGTTTAATGCTGGCTTTGCATTGACAATGCTTCAATTTGAGACAGATACTAGTAAGTAGGCAACTAAATGATCAGACGCTATTGTCTGGATTCATCTCTGGTATTATCCCCGGTTCTCGAAAAAAAGTGGTACTCATCTAACATATTTTCTGTTGTTTTTAGAACAAGTAAAAAGTGACCATTAATGGCAGAGTTAGGTTGATTTGAGGCGTAAATTGTGCTAAAAAGACCATTTTTTCCAAAATGTAGACGCCGCTAATGGGTTAAAATCAGACCCTTTTATGCAACTTTTTATGATGCGCATGAGTACCACTTTATTTTTCGAGCCCCTCCTCCCGGGTATTATCCTATTACTGCCATATATATAATACCTACAGGGTGTGCCAGAAAAAAAAATCAAATAATTAATCTATTTTAGTATAGGATAATATTGCAGTTAGTCAAATTACAGACCTGTGCAGTTTAGATGAGTGTAAAGTATTTTTTCTTGAAAAGGAAACTGCTCACAGCAAAAAACACCAACATTAGGACAACGACCTTTCCCATTATGCAATACGTGTCATATATTTACACAGCAAATGGTTAAAGTGATGTATTTCTACCCAAGTGAAATATTGCTTACTTTCTTGAATGCTGCTGCCAAGATAAATGAGTAACATAAATGTGTTAGTTATAAAACAATCGGACATACTCATGTTAATGTATAAGATTGTCCCAGTTCTAGCCATTTTTTGCACATATACAAACTATTATCTGCCTCTTCCCGCTGTTTTTCCTACATTGTAATTTTTTTTTCACACCGTTTTTTCGCTTGCTTTCTCGATTTCCCGCACGATTTTTTGTTAGGTGTTCCCCCTTGCCCTATGCTGGCTACGCCACTGACTGTTGGTTTATATCAACTTTAGAATTGTGTAAGGCATATGTAACCGCATGGTTTGCTATATATTATAATACTTTCTTTCATTACCTATCTTTGTCCATTTGTCATTTAAAGAAATACAGAGGTGCTCTTTTATATATATATAAAATATTGAGATATTTATATTAAAATTGTCATTTATGTCTTGATGTGCATCCCCCCCCCTCTCAATAAAGTGATCGATGTTCTTATTACATTTTAATCTCGCAACCCATTTTGTGATTGAAGTACCTTGTTACAGCATCAGTAACATGAACCCGTATTATTTTTACACACTACTTGACACGCATACAAGATTGAACGTCAAAATACTATCATGCCAGTATAGTCGATTACTTAAATATTCAAACTCGGATACAGAAAATACACGATTTTGAATGCTTGATCAGCTATAATTTATTTAACAAACACAACATAAAACTAGCGCTAGATGCATTGGCAACACTAAATTTTGTTTGTATGTATAATTTCAATTGTTAGAGCTGTTTTATTAGATTAGAAGAACTCATTTTCATTTTCATGTCATTTCATTTATTTATTTCATCTCATCATACACAAGAAAAACATATATATAAGTATGTAGGTAATATAAAAATACAATGTGTAATTTTGTATAATAACATACATCTAAGTATAATATAAAACGATTCATAGAAATGTATAAGAGACATGGATGCCTCCGAAAACGCTAGGTATGTGGGCGGAGGCACCCACTTTACAAAATTAGAACATTTTAAACCCAAACAACTTCAAATATACAGATAAAATGCAATAATATTCGTTAAATGCTTAATAATAAACACAACGCTAGAAATGAATAATTTTATATCTCAATTGCACACTGATTTTATTTACATTTTTGTAATATAAACCTATATCTAATTTATAAATTTGTCCTTCATCGCTTCGGTCAAAATCATTATCAGACGGAAATTAACCCGGACATTGGTATTGGGCTCTCAAAAGTAATCAATCACTGGTATATAGATAATGCTCAATTTTTCAAGACAACCTCAGTTTACTTTAATATGTTTTTCATCTGACGCAACGAGCAAATTATCGGTTTTCTCATCAAGAACGTGCTATTGTTAACTACTTATATGCTGCTTAATATGATTTGTGTAAAGGATATGTTCAAATTATTTATCAATATTGAATGAATATTCATTATATGAAAATAACGCTAGGTGAAATTGTATAATATAATCAACAATATTTCTTTTTTTATATTTTATGTTTCAAATTGTGCGTTTCAAGAAACACTAACATAGTGTAAAGCAAATGAAGACCTCAGTTGAAGAAGTGGTCAAGTGCCAAAATACTAGTTTTGAGTTATGAGCATTTAAAGTTCTGACTTTTTTATAACTTCAAAATCATGAAGGGTTATGAATTTATAATAGGTAACTGTTATTGTTTATAGGAGTTGATCAATTACAGTGAATAAGAGGTCTGTATAGATTATCGATTTTCTGAAATCAATAATCACTATTTTGTACTTGACCACTTCTTCCACTACAATCATGGTCGTTAAACAAATAATTTTAAATACTTCAAAATAAGTAATCAAAACATTCTTAAAGTATATGTTTTTGGAATATGCAACTCGAGACGAACAATTTGAGATGTCATTCACGAAAATTGGACCTTGTTTAACCTCACTTGACCTCGTATCGATTTTTAGGTTGTATCTCCTCAACCAAGCCCTAAAGAGATGTAGAACTATATATATATTCGTAATCTTCATAACGAGACGAGTAATTTGATATGTAACTTAACATATTTTGAGAGTTTCTCAAATTTGACCCTAAATTCACTCAAGCGTGACGACCCCTTACGAGAGGGTAAATCACCCAAAAATATATCAACAAATTTTATGTCTTTTTGTGACCTCAAACCACCAATAACTCAATTTCGTCGAAATGGCACTTGACCACTTCTTCCACTAAGGTCTTTAAATAAACATGAAGGTAAAAAATCTAATTTGTCAATTACTGAACAATATTAACACACTTTTTAAAAATATTTTTCTTTGTCTCTGCGGTTGGATATCAACTTGATTGAAATTTGCCTTTCAACGCTGAATTATACTCATTATCAGCCGGAAGCTAACCGGGACATTGATATTGAGTACTACCAACACAGATTAATCAACACTATGATTTAATAAAGTAAGAGTGTCATTTAATCAGTTAAGCAATAACGACGCAGCTTGGAGAGATTAAAATTTCTATATTCAAAATATTTATTTTTCAGAATCTTTAAATGATTTAAGTCACGATTTAAGTCAACGACAAGTGGAGGAGAGCAGCAAGGAAAAACGCTTACGAACTTCTTCAATTCTTTAACTTAATAACAAACTTCTGACTCCACTGTAAGGCAACATATTTATATAAACATAAACATAAAGCAACATATTACATCATTAGAGTTAAATTTGCATTTACCATTCATCATACAACTAAAATACGATGACATGCATATATTGACATTTGATAATTCTGAAGTGATTTGTTTCCAAAAAGGAATATTGATGAGAGTTTAATAACCTCTATACTAAAGTATAATGTCCTGTTAAAATATATTTGTAAAGTCAATATTCAACGTATGTATATTTAATAGGAACCAATTGCAATTAGCCAGTGGCAAATATATCGATTTTGAATGATATATTTATCGACAATGATACCAATATTACCTATTGCCCATGGGTCTTGAAAGGAAATCACCTATTATTGTACTTCCCAAATAGCAGTATAACACATTTTCTTGAGTAATTTAACAGGAGATATCTATCAATTCAATTAAAATTACATGCTTTATATATTTCAAACACCTTTCCTTCCTGGATAAATTGATTAAATCAATCTAAAATGTATACTGTAGATATATCATTTTACTGCTATTTGACATGCTGGAGGTGCTTGGTGACAGTATTGTCAAGCTGCTGATAAATTTGTAACACTGATAATTAAGGATATTTTAAAACGTGGGTTATAATAATTTTATAAATATGGTATTTGACACATTGCGACATCTTGAGTTGTTTTGAAGTAGCTAATTTTAGGACAGGAATATACAACTTGTTACAAATCTTAGCGGTTTGCTGATTAGTGTAATTTTATAATGTGACCATCTGCAAAAGCGGAGACAACTAAAGCTTGTTTTTCATGTTTATGTAATTATGACTATGGCCGGGGTCAGACGAAAGACGAGGTCACATTTACTACAATACATTTTGCTCTCGTAATACGTCTGACCCAAATTTATTACAATCGTGTCGGCGAATTAAAAAAAACGAACGACGACAATTCCCGTCGTTGAGATGGATTTGTTGTAATAAAGTTGAAAGTAATGCAGTAAAAACCCTGTGTGATCCCACCTCGTAATTCTTATCTTAATGTCCTTTGAAGAACCATAACATAAAAGTTAAAACGTATATTTGTTTGAAGGCAATTTCAGAGAGGGAGCAGAAATCACCAAACGTAAATAGTAAAAAGTTTCAACTAGCGCATGAATCAATTTATGAATTACCGTACACAAATAATTATAGAAGCAACATAAATGCATTTATAGGTTTTATTGATTAGAATAGTACATTTTTCAAAGGCACTCAGCACTCAGTATGGAGCTGGCATTATAATGAGTAAATTCAGGGCCTCAGCATAATTTCCCTAAGTACAAATTAATTTGATTTTCCATTTTCAATGAATTCCGGACAGACGTTCAACGATCAATTTTCTTGCACGCCACCTTCTGTTATGAAATGTATAAGTACAAACAACAAGCAATTCCGTAGATATAATAAAACATAGTATTCATACGCTTTTAAGATTGGGGTAGGTTATGAAGAAAATTGTAAGCTTTAAGTATAATTTCCTCATGGTGTATGATATTGTTTTATACTCTATTTGTAATTATTTCTGAATACGTTTTTGAACTTGTAGTTGCATAGGGAACGCATATTTGTTTTGTGTTGGTGTAACATGTTTACGGTCATGACGTTTAGTGAGCCTTGAAAATTGTATCGAAGACAAAAGAATATAAAATGTTATGTTATTGAATAACGCAAAAAGAGAAACAATGTCTAAAAAAGAAAGGTAAAAACAAAACATTAGACTCATAGTCAAGTTGAAGATTTTCAACTGTTTTGTCTGTAGTTTACGGTTGCCAACCAGGTCCAATCACCTTAATCTTTTTAAAATAGTGTTTATAAGCTAAAGACCACACAGGTCTTCGTAACAGAAACAAGGAAGGCTCTGGAAGATCCTGATCCGGATGATTCAACAAAACAACAACCGAATTAAAGAGCTTTTTTGAGTGATCTGAACATTAATTCAAGAGTTAACCCACTACTCGATATTTCACAGTCCACATTCAACAGCCTATTGTTTTGCTGTTAAAACATACAGGACATGTTAGAATTTGCGATTCCTACATTTATTAGAAAAAACCCGACGAAAATTGGACATTTAGAACTTTTATAACAATTTTTTGAAAAAGTTGCCACTTTTGCTCAAATTCGATTTTTTCGGTCCGGAAATACTAAGTGACGTCAATAACGTTTCGCCTCGACCGATTATCATGATCTTGGTATCAATGGAAAGACGAGACCCTTCCCTATACTATAGTACCAAACAATATAACTTTTGGGGCCTCAATTTCAAAATCACAGGGGTGGTAACCACCTCTCCCCTCAGGAAGACGTGTTACAAAAAAAAGGCTCAGGAAGACGAGGGTTAAGAATACTATTTTATATGAATATTAACATGTATTGACACAGCGGTTTACTTGTATGTTTTGTGCTGTT
>JXSR01S026213.1:86127-102694 GCA_000969725.1 Ophiothrix spiculata
TTCTTGTCTGAAATATATTTAAAATAATGATTTTATGTTACAGAATTACAATTATTAACCTATTTTTTCACATAGTAAAATAGCTGTTATTCAGAGTACAGACCTGTTATGGTTTAAAAGAAAATTGCTCTCAACAAACGTAACCAATATTAAGAAGAAGCCAAGACCCTCAAGCATTTTGGAAACTTTATGATGATCTATGTGATAAAACTAAATCATCAACTCAGAACCCAATCTCCCCCAAACAGTGGTGGGATCATTTTCTGAAACTCATGAATAGAAATATTTTACATAACGATATGCATTTTGAAAACTTTGTAAATAATTTTGTCTCTAATTGCAATGACTTCAGTGTTGTAAATAATCTCAATTCTGTTGCCTCTAATGATGTAAATAATCTTAATTCTGTTATCACCACTACTGAAGTCATCGAAGCAGTATCTACTCTTAAAAACGGAAAAGCCGTTGGAGTTGATGGTATCTGTAATGAAATGTTAAAGGACAGTATTTCTGTTCTCGCTCCTGCTTTAACACACCTTTTCAATTTGATTTTTACCCAAGGTGTGTTTCCTTCTGCCTGGAGACTGAGCACTTTAACAGTTCTTCATAAAAAAAGGGGACAAAAATCTCCCTAAAAATTATCGTGGAATAGCCGTCTCTAGTATTTTATGTAAGTTATTTTGTTTAGTTTTGTACAAACGCTTGTATTCCTTCTCTGAAGATAATTCTATCATTCCTTCAAACCAAATTGGTTTCAGAAAAGGGTCACGAACTAGTGATCATATTTAGTTCTCAAAACACTCGTTGATAAGTATATTCATCGCGCTGCTAAACTGATTCATTTAACTCACCAGTTGGTGTTAAGCAAGGATGTGTCCTTAGTCCAATATTTTTTAACATCTTTTTAAGTGACCTCCCTCAAATTTTTGATGTTACTTGCGATCCAGTCAGCCTTAATAATTCCCCTCTCAGCTGCCTGATGTATGCTGACGATCTTATTATTCTCTCTGAAACAGCTGATGGTCTTCAAAGAGCCCTTGATAAGATATATACCTACTGCAGAAAATGGAAATTGCAGGTCAATATTGACAAATCAAACGTCATGATCTTTAACAAAAGTGGCTATGTTATAAAGAGTCACAAATTTATGTACGGTTACAATAATATTGAAATTGCTAATGAATATTGCTATTTGGGTATCATTTTTGTACCATCCGGATCATTCACTAAAGCAATGAATAGACTAAGAGAAAAAGCGTTAAAAGCTTATTATAAAATACGAGATAATCTTTCTAGTAACTCGTATAAATGTAGTATGAAATTGTTTTCAGCACTCATTCAACCGATTCTTAGTTATGGAAGTGAAGTTTGGGCTCCGTATTTGCTGAAAAATTTGAATAATTCAAATTTCATCAAAATTTGTGATAATCCACCAGGTGAAATTTTACATATAAAAACATGTAAACTTATTTTAGGTGTTCACCGAAAATCAACCAATCATGCCGTTAGAGGAGAGTTGGGTAGTTATCCAATTTTAATTCACATGTTGTACTTATCAGCAAAATATTGGCGTAAACTTAATGATAACTGTTTTAAAGGAAACAGTTCCTTAGTGGTTGATGCTTTAGTTGATAACAGGAAGTTGTGTGAAGCAAATAGATCCACTTTTACGTGGTCCTCTGGAACCAAAAAAATCTTTGAGCTCATCGATAGATTTGATATTTGGGAAAGACCTGTTGTCACACAATCTAGTTCTTCCTTTTCTACTTGTATGATTTCCAACCTGGCAGATATTTATAATGCTCTTTGGAATACAAGCATTAATACTGTGCAACCTAAGTTACGCACTTACTCTCTTTTCAAATCACAATTTAGTCTTGAAAACTATGTTAATCTATTTGGCCGTCGATTTAGATCATCTTATACAAAGTTACGAATCAGCGCTCATTCTCTTATGATTGAAAAAGGGCGCCACTTCCATCCAAAACTTCCAATCGACCAAAGACTCTGCACTTTATGCTCTTTGAACGAAATTGAGGATGAGAAACACTTTATGTTAAAATGTACTCACTATAAAGATCCTCGTTCAAAGATGATCTCCGATATCGCAGAGGCTTATAGTATAAGTAATATGTCTGATAATGAAACGTTTACTCTCCTCATGAGTTTTCAAGACCATGATACAGTCAACTCAGTTTTAAAATTTGTAAATAGCGCATTTAAATTGCGTGCAAATCTGGACACATAATTTGTATAGTCTTGATAATATTATTTATTATATTGTGACATATTTATATTGACTAACTTATAATTCTATTTTGTATCATCTTATTGTATTGTTTTTATATTGTTTTAGTATTGTTTTTTTATATATTGTTTTATATTTTTTTATATCTTTGACAAATACCTAAAATGTATGGTGATGTCAATAAAACAATTGAAAAATCTTGAATCTTAAGATAATAACTCTTACTTCCTTACATCATATAATACGTGTTCTATGTTTACACAATTAATGGTTAAAGTAATGTATTACTACCCAGAAAAAAATTGCATAAAGCTGCTGCCTGTAGTAATATCAACCCTTGTCCTCCGAAGGGGGTTGTTGCAACCCCCCGAAGGTTTTTCCCCAGCTTCATAAAAACGCAAAAGCATTCGGCCCCAGGCATTTAGGCAATCTCTTTTACATCCTTTGCGTTATTACTAGGGGTACCACACCTAAGGTGAGGTAAGGGTAGGCCGTCAAAGTTGGGTTGTAGGGGGGTTGGTGAAATCCAGGAAATTTTTAAGTCGTGATTTTGAAACATTTATGCATGCATAAGACTCAAATGTTGAAATCATCATTTCCCTTCTTAACTTGCTAAAAATCCGATGAAAATTCGTTATTAAGTACTTTTATAGCAACATTTTGATTTGGGTGGCCATTTATGCCATAATGTAATTTTGTCTGATTTTTCCATTCCGAAAGTACTTTATGACGTCATAATTACGTAACGCAAAACCAAGTTTATAGGGGTTCCTTTTAGAAATATTAGGGGGTCGCAACAATCCCCTCTTCGGAGGACGTGTTACAAAAAATAGCTCAGGAGGACAAGAGTTAAGACGTTCATAAATATTTATGGGCGTCTTAGGTTTGTTTTCTCACGTTACATTTTCTCAGAATATGCCTCATACGAACGTTAGATAAAGTACCCCAGTAGCATAAACCAATTTTGAAGGTGTTTCGTATATAGTACTAGATTTCTATAATACTACTTTTAAAATGATGTCAAATGACAAGTTAGTAATCTTTTATTATCAGTATTTTGAATACATGTGCATGATCTGTAAATCTATTTTAACATGAGTAGTGCATTTCAATTTACAAATGATAATTTATTTGATTCAGAAAAAAAGATATAATTAATTCAAATGATTAACCCGACTCATTTGAAATGTCTAAATGTGCTGGGAAATGTGTCGGGTAAGGAATAAAGCTGAATTTTAAGGTATAAAAAGTTTGAGATTCAACTTCAAAAACCAACAGTTCTTTCATTGAATTCATTTGTAAAATCGGTCATTGTTTTGTATAATGAAACACATAATTTGTGTCTCATGCTATCTGTTGCTTTAGTATCATCTTACATATGTTAAGTTTTATCTAAAGAGTTATTTTAAATATACTGCTAAATGAGACCGTCCATCCCAAACAAGCCATAAATGAAACCTGTTGTCAGTGTTATCTTTAATTCTTAGTCAGTGAGTGTGATTTTACTTCCTAATAAGGAATTTTGGCCATCCATTATGAGATGATAGATGACAGTGCGTTCAGCGTGAAATGCAGTGGAGCCGCGTGTTCAAAATCAAGGCGCGATGCAGGTATACGCACTCATCCGGCGCGAACAGCTTTACTGGGTTTGGAATATTTCATGTTTGAATAGGGGTGTACGTTTTTCCAATGATAATGTTTATAGTTTTTGGCAATAATTTACATCGTTTTTGGTTTAAAAATGACTCAAATTTGTGACCAAGAATGAGAATAAAAGATGGCGATTTATTGTTTTGCCTGTCATCTATCGTCTCATGATGGATGGGCGTACATTATTTTTTCGTAATGTGCATCCCCTGGGGGCATCCATTACTCAAAATAATGTACGCCCATCCATTATAAGTCAATAGATGACAGGCGAAACAATAAATCTTATCTTTTATTCTCTAAATAAAGACCGTGTTATAAGAATTCAAATGATACCTCAACGAACTTCACCCGATTTCCAAAAGTCAAGTTGTAGCCAGTCAAAGGTTGTCAAGGGTATAACTGAGAAAAAGTATTCAAAGATCAGTAAATTCTATAATAATTTCTTGTTGATTGTCCTCCAAATAAACAGATCTATTATATACTTCTGATCATTTTCTTGAAATGAAAAATCACTTTCAGCAAATTACGACTTTTTTTATGTATTTTCACTTTTAGCGTAAAATAAAATTTGCTGTATTTACAGCTCGTTTGAAATGGACAGTCACAAATGTCAAAGCTTGAAGTTGCAACTTTTGAAGATTTTGATTTATATGTATTTTTTGTTTTAAATTTTTCAATGCAACATCAATATCTCGGTATATATAATAGGCAATACTAGACAAAATAATCATCCCGACCATGACTTATGGATTGTCAGACTGTTACATTAGCGATCCATTATCATAATTATCGAGGGGCACTAGAAGTGTAATGCTGATTTTTAGGGAAATATTGATAAACATCATTATCTATATAAATGTTATATTGGCCGACCATCATGCTATAGACCTGTTGTTGCTCGATTACTGTCGTAGTGTCTTTATGAGCAATATGCTTATAGCAAATCTAACACCGATAGCAGGACGATTACCTTTATCCATCATAATACATCATCCTACTTATTATACATTTAAACAGTCAGTATGTTAGATGTGATGTAATGCTAAACTTATATAATTGTTCGTTAAAGGCATGCATTAGCCACGATCACGAAAGAGAACTTTAGCTTTCATCAACATTAACTGAATTTATTGTATTTCTAAAAATTGCTTTTACCAACTGTGAACTAAGTTCCTTAACCATTCTTGTTGAACTTGAACATTTATATTAAAAAAAACACAATTGTTTGTTTTTGGGTTTTTACTTCTCCGGAGAAATAAACATTCAGTGATAGTGTTTCTACAAATAAATTGCTATAATTTTTAACATTTTTACTTCTTTGTTACTGCCAATATGATATTTTATTTATCAATTTTGAATGAATATTTACAACATAAAATTAGCGTTTGGTTTTTTTTTTTAACAACGACGTTTATTGGTCCTATTCTGTATTTCAAATTATGCATTTTAGGAAACTTTGTAGAGCAAATAAAGAATGAAGCAAAATTTGCACGTAGACGGATGATTTATTATATTATATATCTATTTCTAGTATATATTAAATATACTAGAAAAAATTACAAGATACAGAAAAATACTAACCATGATGCTGGACACATATCATATTACTTCATTCAGTTAAAACAACAACGTAAATCGTGACAAGCATCTGTTGAATAAACTTCTTCAGATGAGGCCTCACCTTGACTAAAGAGAATAATCATTTCACACAACGTTCAATCATCTGATTTGGTGTCACAACACTCTTTTTGCGTGCCTGCATTTTACTCAGTCATTGATCACCGATCATCGGGAATGTTACTAGAATGCTCCTCCCTGTTTATCAACTATTATTCCGCGGCTAAGCATAAGAGTGATTGGGGTTCAATCAAGGAGATCGTAACTATGGTAGATCCTGTTTAGTTTAAAGCATTTTCTACGAACGAAATTTTAAAGGCTTAATTAACATTGATTGGTTCTAGCAGTGACTTAGCTCTGATTTTGTCTAAACGTTTTTTGCGATCGTGCTTCACACATTTTCAATGTGATTTTTAGTTTTTAGACACACTTTCCACTTGTTGCATGTTGTTCAGTAACATTGGGCGGGCACAAAGCGGTCCATTTCTTCACGATTTCCCATTCATGATTTTATTTTTCCTAAAATTTCCCGATTTCTCACCAAACATTTTGTCAAGGGGTAGTCAGCCCACTTCCCACTCCAGCCCCTATTTGGCCACGCAAACGGGCTCAGGGTTTCAATTTATTTCAACACTCAATATAACATACCTTGAGCAATCAACATTAATTTTTGAATACTTTGATGTAGACGTTAACATAAATGACATAATTAACATTTGTTCATCAAAAATATAATTGACTAAAACATGCTTGATTGACGACCATAGAACCACGCTCATTTATTTCCATGGAAATAATGGCAGTAGGAGTCTTTATATTTATCAATATCTTAAACTTTATTTCTGTCTACTCGGTAATCATAGTAATGATATGCTGAATTTTGTTAAATTCTGACTTAAAAGATATAGGTGGGTATTGGTTTGTTTGATATAAATTCAGTAAAACAATATTGTGGTTAATTTGTTTGGAGCACAACTATTGTTGGTAACACATTTGTAAGAGGTAAAGCTGGTAACCCTGCTGTCGTTTTCTTCTTACGAATTCTTACAGTAAACTCAACATACTTCTTGCTTGTTTAATGTTGGCTTTGCGTTGGCAATGCTTATTTGAGACAGATAAGTAGGCAACTAAATGATCAGACGCTATTGTCTGGATTCATCTCTGGTATTATCCCCAGGGGGGTGCTAGAGAAAAAGTGGAACTCATACTAACATATTTTCTGTTGATTTTAGAACTTTTATGATGTCAGATGACCTACCCCAAGTAAAAAGTGACCCTTAATGGCAGAGTTAGCTTGATTTGAGGCGTAAATGGTGCTAAAAAGACCTTTTTCCAAAAATGTAGACGCCGCTGATGGATTAACCATAGTCTAACCGACCTATTTTTTGTAACACGTCTAAGCATGGAGGGGGTTGTTGCAACCCCCCCCCCCTAAATTTTTAAAACAGGAACCACCTGTGAGATTAGTTTTGCTACCAAAAGATAGGTATGGTCCTCTTCTATCGAACGATACCAATATCATCAAAATCGACTAAGGCGTTACGTAATTATGACGTCATAAAGCACTTTCGGATCGGAAAATCATTTTGGCAAAATGGCCACCAAATCAAATATTCGCTAGTTCTAAATATCGGAATTTCTTTGCTTATTAAGAAGGGAAATGATGATTCTAACATGTGCTGTAAGTTTGAGTCACAAAGCATGCAAATACTTTCAAAATGGCGGCTTATTTTTTTTTTTTAAATCGCCTGGGTTGCATCAAGCCCCCTACACTCCAACTTTGACGGCCTTCCCTAACCTCACCTCAGATGGTATCCCCTAATTTCTATATCAAAATGACTGCAAAGGATGTAAAAGAGATTATCCAAATATCTGGGGTCGGTTGCTTTGCGTTTTTATGCAGCGGGGAAACAACCTTAGGGGGCGGGGCGGCGGTTGCAACCCCCCCCCCCTTGGTTAGACTAGGGTTAAAATCAGACCCTTTAACGCCACTTGTTATGATGCACATGAGTACCACTTTATTTTTCGAGCCCTACCCCGGGTATTATCCTATTCCTGCCATGAATATACTACCTACAGAATGTGCCAGAAAAAAAACACACCTTTCAATAATTAATATATTTTAGTATAGGGTAATATTGCAGTTAGTCAAATTACAGACCTGTGCAGTTTAGATGACTGTAATGTAGTTTTCTTGAAAAGGAAACTGGTCACAGCAAAATAACGCCAACATCAGGACAACGACCTTTCCCATTATGTAATACGTGCCATATATATATACGCATACAGCAAATGGTTAAAGTGATGTATTTCTACCCAGGGGAAATTTTGCTTACTTTGCTGCCAAGATAAATGAGTAATATAAATGTGTAAGTTATAAAACAATCAGACATAATCATGCAAATGTATAAGATTGTCCCAGTTCTAGGCAATTTTTGCACATATAAAAACAATTATTTGCCTCTTCCCGCTGTTTTTCCTACATTGTAATTTGTTTTTGTTTTTCTTTTCCACTCCGATATTTTACCTTGCTTTCTCGATTTTCCGCTCTATTTTTTGTCAGGTTTTCCCCCTTTGCCCTATGCTGGCTACACCTCTGACTGTAGGTTTATATAAACTTTAGAATTGTGTAAGGCATATGGTACCAGCATGTTATGCTATTATAATACTTCCTATCACCTATCTTTATCCATTTGTCATTTTAAGAAATACAGTGGTGCTCTTTCTTTTATGAAATACTGAGATATTCATATTAAAATTGTCATATATGTCTTGCTGTGCACCCCCCTCTTTCAATAAAGTGATCGATGTTCTTTAACATTTTAATCTAGCAACCCCATCTTGTGATGGAAGTATCATGTTACAGAATCAGTAACAAAATTCCGTATTATTTTTACACACTACTTGACACGCGTACAAGATTCAATCTCAAAATACAACCATGCCAGTATAGGTGATTAGGGGCGCACCATTTGATTTTCAGGGGTCGAGTCAAGTTTGTTTTTTTTAGCCGCCGAAGGCGGCAACATTTTTTTTTTCCGCCGCCTTCGGCGGCAAAGTTTTTTTTTATTACATTTTTTTTTTCTTTACTTTGAAGTAGTTGGGTAAAGTTTTTTTTTCTTACTCATTTTTGGGTCAAGATTTTTTTTTTCGCCGCCTTCGGCGGCGTAGGTTTTTTTTCTTCAAAAAACTTCCATGCCCCCCCCTGAGAATCAAATGGTGCGCCCCTTACTTAAATATTCAAACTTGGATACAGGAAATAACGAAACAATTTTACATGCTTGATCAGCTTTAGTTTATTCAACAAACATAGCACAAAATTAGTGCTAGATGCATTGTCAACGCTACATTTTGTTTGTATGAATAATTTCAATAGTTAGAGCTATTTGATTAAATTAGAAGAACTCATTTTCATTTTCATGTCATGTCATTTATTTATTTCATGTCAGGTAAATATAAAAATACAATGTGTAATTTTGTATAATAATATACATATAAATATAATATAAAACGATTCATACAAGTGCATAAGAGACATTGATGCCTCTGAAACCGCTAGGTGTGTGGGCGGAGGCACCAAGTTTACACAATTAGAACATTTAAAACCCAAACAACTTCAAATATACAGATAAAATGCAATAATATTCGTTAAATGCTGATAATAAACAGCCCGTTAGAAATGAATATCTCGTTTGCACTCTTATTTACATTATTGTAATATAATCCTAAATAAATTTATTTATAAGTTTGTCCTTCATCGCTTCGGTCAAAATCATTATCAGACGGTAATTAACCCGGACGTTGGTATTGGGCTCTCAAAAGTAATCAATCACTGGTATATAGATAATGCTCAATTTTTCAAGACAACCTCGGTTCACTTTAATATGTTTTTAATATGACGCAACGAGCAAATTATCGGTTTTCTCATCAAGAACATGCTATTATTAACTACTTACGTATATGTTGCTTAATATAATATCAATATTAAATGAATATTCATTATATGAAAATAACGCTAGGTGAAATTGTATATCAACAATATTTCTTCTTTTTTTTATTCTGTGTTTCAAATTGTGCGTTACAAGAAATACTACAATAGTGTAGTAGAGCAAATGAAAACCATAGTGGAAGAAGTGGTGAAGTTTCAAAATACTAGTTATGAGCGTTTAAAGATCTGACTTTTTTATAACTTCAAAATCATGAAGGGTTATGAATTCATAATAGGTAAATGTTATTGTGTATAGGAGTTGATCAATTACAGTAAATAATAATAATCTGTATCGATTATCTGTAATCAAAAATCACTATTTTGTAATTGACCTTTTCTTCCACTAAAATCATGGTCGCTAAACAAATAATTGTAAATATTTCAAAATAAGTAATCAAAACATTCTTAAAGTATAGGTTTTTGGAATATGCAACTCGAGACGAACAATTTGAGATGCCATTCATAAAATCGGACCTTGTTTGACCTCACTTGTCCTCGTATCGGTTTTTAGGTTTTATCTCCTCAACCAAGCCCTGAAGAGATGTAAAACCATATATATATTTGGAATTTGCATAACGAGACGAGTAATTTGATATGTAACTTGACATATTTTGAGCGTTTCTCAAATTTGACCCAAAATTTACTCAAGCGTGAAGACCCCTTACGAGAGGGTAAATCACCCAAAAATTTATCAAAATATTTTCTGTCTTTCTGTGACCTCAAAATCACCAATACCTTAATTTCGTTAGAATGGCACTTGACCACTTTTTCCACTAAGGTCTTCAAATAAACATGAAGGTAAAAAATCTAATTTGTCAATCACTAAACAATATTAACACACTTTAAAAAAATATTTTTCTTTATCTCTGCGGTTGGATATCAACTTGATTGAAAATTGCCCTTCAACGCTGAAGTATACTCATTATCAGCCGGAAGCTAACCCGGGCATTGATATTGAGTTCTACCAACACAGATTAATCAACTCTATGATTTAATAAAAAGTAAGAGTATCATTTAATTGGTTAAGCAATAACGACGCAGCTTGGAGAGATTAACATTTCCATATTCAAAATATTTATTTTTCAGAATGTTGAAACGATTTAGGTCACGATTTAAGTCATTTGAACTGCCCGTTAAGTTATGTTTAAAGAACAATTAAATAGTGTAAATATAAATAGTGTAAGTGTATTTTCCCGGGTCGTACACTCCGTTTTCAAACAATTGTTTTTGATACAATGGTTTTAAGACTTGTGTGATTACAATAGTTACTTAAACACATTTGGAATTGGGTTTCGTACGCCATTCATTTTTCTAATACAATTTGGCTCGTATAAAGTACGACAGTAACATGAACAGAATTTTGCAGACGACTTATATTAGACACTAAACTAACTCTTACATGAACAATTGATTGCAAACTAAAACAATCACAGCAGCATACACCTTGAGTGAATGTCAATGACATAAAGGTGCAAAGTGTCCCCACTTGTACATACCGGTATGACAATTAACAACATGCGCTATCCAATCAACGTGCTTTACCCATCACCACATCTCCGCCTCTCAGTCGCATCAATTCTCAGTCATCGCATGGAGGCCAACTAGGATGCATCATTCAATTGTCTGCTGGCAGTCCGTGTTTTAACAATACATCGAATAAACGAGGCTCTACTAGAGGAAGAATGCGAATTTGCCTGACTGTATAATGTTTTGGAAATACGTTGAGGCGTACTCAAAGGATTGCTTTGAATGCTTTGAGATAAGTTGCCGTGTATAGAATATGACATTACAAAACCTATGCCTTTGTGTCTTTGAAAGGACATTTTTGATGGTTTATGGTGAAATGGCATTCGAGGCAGTTTTGGACAAGAAATTACTTGTGTATGAGAGGATTAGGGAATAGCTTTTAAATTAGGATGGAACTAAAGCGATAGTATTTTTGTTTCATAAAACATGCAACACTAAGTATATATATATATTGCAATACTCTGCTGTAATATTATTAATATGCCAGAAACACTGCAAACCATAAGGAATACTACTTAGGAAAATTACATGATTATGTTCGTATACTATAACGTAATATGCAATTTGGCTTATGGTTTATGGTTCACCTAACGTAGGTTATAAGGCCTGAATAGGATGAAGGCGTGGCTCATTTGTAATGTAATTTCATGCTTCGTCTAATCACGCTTATATTGCAGAATATACTAAACAGTGCAATTTTAAATTTAGCCCAATTTTACTACTCACGGATAGGAGTATCGGAGATTGTTTTCTGTATTTTACTCACATAATACTCTCTCAATGGAATTGATGGTTTGATATAAATTTATCATCTACTTTTACGTGAGGATATTGAAATAGAGAACACATCAAAATGTCTGCATCATTGAGTGCTACTGTTCTTGAATCTGAACTCAATACCCCAGCTAAAAACTGTTATCGTTTGGTTGTTTTAGGGTCACCTAAAACAGGAAAAACTTCAATTGTTAAACGGTTTCTGACTGGACAATTTGTTGAACAGTACACTCCGACTATTGAAGATTTTCACAGGAAAATATACAAAATCAAAGGAGAAATATACCGCCTGGATATATTGGATACATCTGGGAATAACCCATTCCCTGCTATGAATAGACTCTCTATTCTTACAGGTAAGGCAGACATTTAAAAACAAATCTTTATTTAAAGATTCAAAATGAGATTTAATATCGTCACGCTAATAAAATATTGTCTATCTTACATTTCGACAAACTTGAGAGAATTAGGAAAAAGAGTCTATTTTTGGTAGTTCATTGCCTTTTTTGAACAAGTCCTGTATAATAACTTGATGATACAAACCAAACAAATGACTATGTTTCATCACGTTACCACCAAAAATCACTTAGCCAATTTTCTAAAATTGGTATAGCATGTTGTGAGATAGGCATAAATATAAAGCGAGATAGGCCATTTTAATCTCAAGAAGTCGCAGGTAATTTTAATTTTGACTTTAGAGAACATATTCAAGGTCATATATATTTTTTTTTATTTACTTACAGAAGTACAGGTACCCCTTAATCTAAAGAGTTAATTTCTTCCAAAACATTATTTCGTCAAAAGATTGGCAATAATTTGTTTAGCTTGAGGATATAAATAATCATACAATTTACTAATAAAAATGTTGAGGATATTAGAAATCTGTTCATAGTAATATACATATTTTGCATGTTTGGTCAAAACGAAAGGAGAGGGAAAAGAGCTCTTTCACATGATAAAGAAAACTCTTTCCTATACGAACTGCTAACACCACAATAAAGTAACATAATTATTATTAAGGTAAAATATGCATTTCCTATTCATCATAAAAACGTAAAGACGATAACTATAACTATATTGAATCGACATTGTATAATTGCCAAGTGATTCATTGCCAAAACGGGATATTGATGAGAGTTTAATAACCTCTATACTAACAAGTATAATGTCCTGTTTAAATATATCAGAAGAGTCAATATTCAACATATGTATATTTAATAGGAACTAATTGCAATTAGCCAGTGGCAAATATATCGATTTTGAAAAATATATATTGAGCGACAATGATACCAATATTATCTATTGCCCATGGGTCTTGAAAGGAAAGCACCGATTATTACTCAACAAATCGTAGTATCACACAATTTCCCGAGTTATTTAACAGGTGATATCTATCAATTCAATTAACATTACATGCTTTACATTTTTCAAACACCTTTCCTTCCTTAAATAAATTGATTAAATCAATCAAAAGTGTATACTGTAGAGATGTAGAGAATGCCAATAAACCAAAAAAATCGTATTATTGTTATTGTACATGGTGAAGGCGGTTGGTGACAGTATAATCAAGCTGCAGGCAAATTTGTTACTTAAAATTAATGAGAATTTTAAAAAGTGGGATATAAACTTGTTGTAAATATGGTATTTGCCACAAATTTTAGGACAGGAAAAACCAACATGTTACAAATCTTATTACTAAAACAAAACTGAAACTTTTGTTATGCATTACAATAGACTTGAACTGACCAAGTTGATAACTCGAGCAATTGGTAAACCGTAGTGGTTTGCTGATTAGTGTAATTTTATATTTTGATCATTTACAAAAGCTTTATATTTTGACCATCTACGAAAGCGGAGATTACTCTACTCTAGCTTGTTTTTCATGTTTATGTAATTATGACTAAGGATTAAATTTAAGAAAGTAGGCAGTAAAGACAATCTGTATGCATATATTAATTTTCTTTATTCAAATTAAAATAACAATATCGAACAGAAAACAAAACAAACAAGCCAAAAACAGCAATAAAAGAACAAAACAGAATCTAAAAATCCTTTGAAATCACCAGACGTAAAAGCATTTCGACTAACGCAAGAATCAATTTATGAATAACCGTAACCAATTATAGAAGCAACATAATGCATTTATAGCTTTTATTGATTAGAATAGTACACTTTTCAAAGGCACACAACCGTTGTATGAAGCTGGCATTATAATGAGTAAATTCAGGACCTCAGCATAATTTCCCTAAGTACAAATTAATTTAATTTGCCATTTTCAATGAATTCCGGACAGACTTTCAACGATCAAATTTGATGCACGCTTCCTTCTGTTATGAAATGTATTTCAAATGATTACAAACAACAAGCAGTTACGTAGTCATAATAGAATATAGTATACATGTACATGTCTGTGCTTAGAATGTAATACTTTTTTAACTTAAACTTGCATCTGAAAGGTAAGATACACCTTATATTTATTATTATTAGAAATATCCTAAATAATGAAAAGTAAGATTTCTGGTATTGATTATTATTAGAAATATCCCAATTAAGGTAGGTAACTATATTTAACCTTATTGGGGCAGACATATTGCTCCTCACGGTTGCAGCATGATATTACAATAAAAGACATTCGATCATATTAATTGTTGAAACAAGAAAGGAAATTATCGACCAGAACATGCAGTTCACTCAATAATGATAAATATCGTGCAGAGTAATTCTAATGTGCGCGAAATAGGTCAGCAAAATAAAAATTGAACTCATTTTTGTTTTCATTATTTCCAGTTTTCAAAGTAAGCATGCGCATTGTTATTTTCCCAACGTCATTTTTAAGGGCCTTGTTAACCCTTCGTTTTCTGAAATATTTTATGCTCTGTAACTCAGCAACGGATGATTAAATCCGAATAAAAGTATATATTTCTAGAAGCGGATTTGCATACTGAACATGATGGTGAGATCATTGTTGGACAAAAATGTGTCATTTTGGCCCTAAGTCCAAAAATCGTGTTTTTTGGCCCAACATTTTACAGAAAACCTAACAAAATTTTGCTTTGGTGAAATTTCGAAACAATTTACTTTTTAGAATCTAGAAAGCAAAATCTTCGAACGCTTTTTTCAAATTTTAGATTTTTTTTTCTAGGTTTTTGAGATATTGTCAAAAATTGGTCCAAAAATGTCAACAATCCCACTGCTGCCACACATTTTGGTGTCAGCAGTGGGATTTTGGCTTATTTTTGGCAACATTTCAAAATCGAAGAAAAAAATCAAAAATTTGAAAAAAGCGTTCCTAGATTTTGCTTTCTAGATTCTAGAAAGTAAAATGTTTCAAAATTTCACCAAAGCAAAGTGTAGTTAGCTTTCCCGTAAATGTTGGGGTAAAAAACATGATTTTTGGACCTTTTTTGGAATTTCACATTTTGGTCCAAAAATGACCTGACCAGCATGTTCAGTATGCAAGTTCACTTCTAGAAATGTATACTTTTATATGGATTTAATAATTTGTTGCTGAGTTACAGAGCAAAACCACTTTCTGAAAATGAAGGGTTGACAGGGCCCTTAAATAGCTGAGAATAAATGCATATTTGCCCATATGTTAAAGGAAATCCTTCATGTTATGAACTACAAAAAGGCATTTTAAAAATTACAAACTAGGTCGTTGAAAAGATTGTTCTTTAGGGAAACAAAACTAGTAGTGCTACCCTAATTCAATGAGTTTATAATGATGTGTTTCTGATATTGAACACATGGGAGTGATTTAGTTGAGTTAATTTCTAGATTAGCAACATAACCGCTTGAATATAAAATTGAAAAAAATGGCTTAGAAACAAAGTACTTGTTGTGGTTTATGCATAGAAAATGTGCTAATTTAGTAATTCATTTCTGCATGGAAACACTGTAAAGAAAAACAATGTTCTGCCTTTCTATGAATGTTCAGGCTCAACGGGAATGGTTATTTATATACATTAGTTAGTAGTTGGAAGTATAATACAACAAAATACAATAACACTTAAGTGGTAAAAGGGGGGGGGGGTCTATATAGACCCAACATTTGGTTTTTGCGCGTCAGCGCAAAAACGCGAAGTAATTTTTCATCGCCCCTTCTCTAACTTAATCATACCCTTCACTTGGTGGCAAAAAAATTCAAAACGACCCACCCCTTCCCATGCTAATTAGCATAAATAAGCATTTTCGAGGGTGCTCTTCAAATTTGTTTTGCCCATAAAATCGTAACCAAACACCTATTTTCAAATTTTATTTCAGGAATGTATTTGTACTTACATACTGCAAACATGAGCACAAATTTATTGACAAATTCCATTGGAAAGTGAGTTTTCAAATTTTTGGCGGGAAACTCTTTGTCACGACACGGCAAAATGTGTTTTGGAAAAAATGATTAGACCATGGAGATATCTATCATAGTGCAGTATAGCTTATGATAGTCTTTTCTTTCTTTGCTTCATGGACTATTGTTCACTTCAGCATTTAAAAAAAAGAAACAAATAACGATTTCAAATTTTGATAAATTGTTGTAGGATATAAACATTTAACATCGACTGATTATAGTCGACTAGAATTTTTAAAGTAATAAAATTATACTTTTTAAACAATCAATTAAACGCCAAAAATAATGATTACTATATCTGTTTAAAAAAAAGCCTACATTTTAAAATACCTCAAATCCTCAAATGCTTTGAATTGGTATATGTAAAATATAGAATAAAAATATCATCCGTCTATCTGTTGCTTTCCTTAAACATCAA
>JXSR01S026218.1:0-13042 GCA_000969725.1 Ophiothrix spiculata
TCAATGCTTGGTACAGCCCCGTATTTCTCAAAATCCCCTTCTTTTATACGGAACTTTCTAGAATCCCTTGCCCGACATGAAGGCAAATTTCCTTTCTTGGAGACCTTATCAATCTCATCCCATTTCTGTTTCATGGTACCCTCTAAAGGAAGTCTTGGGATGTTGACCGATTTTTTCGGCCCCTATAGTGATTCAGCCAGATAGTGTGCGTCTCCCCTTCGTCCCCGTCCAAGATCAGGTTACCAGGGTAATATGATGGCAATTGTTTTAGTATTGAAGACCATTGTATGTCTTCACCAATCTCTGAAGGAGCTGGGCCATATGCATGTATGACCCTGCAATACTCATTTCATTTGAATCCAAAGAAGCCCCATCTGATTTACATGAACTTTTTTCATGAAAAGCTTCCAGTAAAGAACGACTTGCATGCAACTCGAGCTCATCTTCACTAGGACGCTTTCCTTCTGAGCCGATTCTATTTAGGCCTAAATTCTTGAGCCCTGAAGTTTCCCCTACATTTTCGCCCTTTTCCAGACTTAAATTGGGAACACTAGCGGAAGCGGATTCACTCAACTGCGCTTTCCACTGATCAAACATTTTGTCCATCGTGGACTTCATCATTTTTTCATTTTCCTCCTTTAAAGATTGCATGTAGTTAGTTAGGTTAGCTTTTTCGCCAACCTCATGGCTACCCTTTTGATGCTGAGATTGGGTATTTTTTTGTACTGTTGGAGCCTGATCTTTACCTTTATCCACACCTGCCTTAGATCTTTTTGACGCACTAACCGTGGGAGCAGAAACCTTTATTTTGGGACTCTTTCCCCCTTTCAGGTTTTTTTCAGATGCTTTGGACGGAACCTTTGTCCCTTTCTTTGCCATTCACTCATCCTTTTCTGAGGTATGGTCACCTTCCCTAAGGTTCTTTTCCTCAGTATCAGACATGATCGATAGGGAATCTTATCCTTGTAACTGCCTTTCACTTTAGGCAATAAAGATAGAGTGTGCCTAATTAAATGGTTCACCCAAGAACCTGTAAGCTAAGAGATATTTTATCTACTAAATTTGACTTATACACGAGGCCTACTTCTATGGTTCACCCAAGAACCTGTAGGATAATAGACAATGTGTTTTTGTCTACTAATTCTGACTCATACACCAGGACTGCCTATAGAGCTTACTGGCTTAGTTCACATAAAAAGTCTGGTTCACTCAAGAACGTATAATACTACATGTGCTATTGAGCTTACCTTATCAATTTAGATACAAAAGACTCTATACACCAGGCTAGTAAAGCTTACTGGTTCAACATATGAGTATAGTAACAATACACCATCGGTGAAAGCAAAAAACTTTGCGATCGCGTACGTAAACAAACGGCAAAGTCATGAAGTCTTCCGAATTCGGCAGTTTAGACAGCACGCACATTCATCGGAACTGTCGCCAAAATCGGGGAAAAACACAAAAACAACGCACCTAAAACACATCAAAAAGCACCACAAAGTGTTTTTTAAGGCTTACGTTACCCGCTGTATAGATTCACTACTGATCGTTATCGGAGAACACCAAAAATAGGTCCAATTTTTTTGACCATCGCCAAACTCTGTTCGTCGATAGCGCGCCCAGGAAATAACCGGGGTTTTGGTAGATGGGCAGTAGAGATGGGCATGTCGATGTAAAAATGTCTATTCTGTCATGGGCGGTATTAGTTCCTAATCCGGGTAAACGCGGTAAGTATAAAAAATGTATGGAAACTTATACTAGTACCTCCGATCGGTATTTAGTTGCTAACGGTCAGCGTTATGTTGGTTAGTAGTATTTATGATCGAAAACAACAGAGTCAACGTTCACGTTACGTACAGTTCTGCAAACAGCGCAAATATTGCAAACACTTCGTTGTAAGTTACACGATCAGGTCGCCCTCTCTAGTCAGTATCGTCGCGACGTGATTATATGTAACTTCCCCAGTAACTGGTTCACGCACATCCCCTGACAACGTGTGTGCTATACTTTTGTATGGTGATCATTTCGATCATGGTTCAAAACTAGAAAGCGTGAACAAGTTGTTAGGGTGACAATCCGATTACACGTAACACTATACTGAATTCGTATAATTTTATATTGCTTTCATGCATAACTGAGGGGCATTTAGGAGAATTTATTATTCGATCAGTACTGTTTATTCATTCAGGCATGTGCTTAAAATCTACACACAAGTTAGGCCTGAATATTGTAGACGTACCGGTGAAAATGATAAAGTAGCCTTGATCTACTTGGACCATTGGACATTTTGTGATTTACCAGTTTTTGATTGCGTGCATATCAACCTGCACTGAATCAAGTATTAATTTGTAAATAGAGCCTATTATAAGCTATTATGATAATTCTAACCGAATCATTGTTGTACCTAGTCAGCCACTTTCCCTAAATTGAATCGAATCCAATAGACTTTTTTTATACATCATGTCTGCCGCAATTTTCCATTGGTGTGGGCACTGGGTACCCTCGCCCCAGTATCAAGTACGTCACCGGGCAAAAATAATTATAGGCCAATGCACACTCCGTGAAAGATATGCGATCACGTACCGTATGGGAACATCATTAGATTTTCTCTTATCAGGTCTATATTCTCCCTGGGAATTTATTTTCATGTGCTCAATACTACACAATTTTGAAGACAGAACTCAAATTTTATATTTTCTCTATTACAGGTTGTCATACTTTGAATATTCCTTTTGCTACTAAGATCAATACAACTCAACTGAAGTCGGTCGGCATTATATATTTTCAGGCTTTCTTTCAAATCCGAAATTTCCCAATTGACATCTCAGAAGTAAATACGATATAGCTTGCGCGTCTGTGCGCGAGCAATTAATAGAGAGTATCCACTTTACTCATGCGTGATCGCAAACAAAAGAGGTCATTCCCTTAGTAATCCTTATTCAATCAATAACCATGAATCTGGCGGGCTATTTTGAAGCAGTTAATATGCTAACGTGCATGACGTTCCTAGTGCTGCTCTCCTGAATGGTCTGGATATTGAATAGCATCCCTGCAAAGATGGCCGCTAATCCAAAATCACGGATAACCTCTATGCGAAAAGTGCAACATTTGGACATGTAATGTTATTGGCTATTTGTTACTTGTTTCAGTTGATCCAATGATCATGCCGTCGTCAGAATGACCCGTCGGGAAATCCAAAGTTCCTTTAACATGTTAATCAGCCACTTTAATCTTTAGCCTTTAGCCTTAAACCTAGTTCATGTCTCGTTCAAAATTTAGATTCAAATTTAATATGTTATGACCGTGTTACCCTTTTCCCTCTCTCTTCCTACAGGTATTTGATGGCAATACAGATGGGAGGTCCACCAAACTTACAGAATTCCCAGCTCCAGTCTTTGCACGCTTCGTTCGAATTTACTGTCTTGAAAAGGGAAGAGCTTACTTTACCTTAAGATTTGAAATAGTTGGTTGTAAAGTAGCAACTTAGTAAAATATATCATTACCGTTTTCGGATTGAATTGGAGTAAAGATGTATTTTGTGAGTCAAAACTTACAAAAAATAAAATTATTTTGTATATAATGTAAGGGTGCAAGATCACACTTCTGCATAACACTGAAAATATCGGTCTTATTCTTCCATAGAAACCTTTCAGTTGAAAAGAAGATTAAACATATGGTCGAATTTATATAAAGGGATATAATTATAAATCATATATTCCACACAACAAAGTGACAATCAGTGGAAAAAAATCACTGACCATCCAAGATTCAAACCTGGGACCTTGGCACGGGGAGAGGGGGGTTGGGGCGCTCGAAGAAAAAAGTGGTTACGCATGCTTGTCAGAGCACCTCAAAATCATACCCTAAATAGCGTAATCAGTTACAGCAAATCCCAACCCTTAATGCGTAAAATATTCTAAATCATACCCATAAATGTCAAAATACAGTGGAATTGACCCCTAAATGGCGTAATGGTAATGGACGCACATCACACCGAGTCATTTTCAGAGGTTCACTGACCATTTTTAGCATACCAAAGTTTCTCAGTGGATTTAGCAAGGGCAAGTGGTATTTAAAAAAATGAGCTCCTATGCACCTCTCCAAAATGGCGGGAAAGTTGTAATTTTACACGTTTTTCAAAATGGCCGCCGCCGCCATCTTGGAAAACTAATAAAGTTATTTTTCTTGAATTTGTTGGCCAAAAACGACAATTGAGGTGTCAATTCCCACTTATTTTGGTATGAGAAACACAATGGGAGGACAAAATTTATAATTTAAAGTCACCTTGACCTCAAAATCCAAAATGGCCGCCAAAGTAGCATATTTGAACCGAAATTGACAAAAATATCCTTTGAAATGCAAATTATCATAAATAATCAACAGTAGATGACATGTAGGGCTACAACAAGATCATTTGTCCCCTAATTATAGTGTCAACATGTTTAAAATTCAAAATGGCGCCTATATTGAGATCAAAAATGGCCGCAAAATACGTTTTAATGCGCTAAAAATGGGTTAATGGACTTTATAACAGCATCAACCACACTATATGTTCAAAGTATTTGATAGCAAATGACTTTGAGTGTTAAAACAGATATGTTTGTCCCCATATTAGGTTATTAACAAGCTTAAAATTCAAAATGGTGCCTGTACTGAGATCCAAAATGGCCGCCAAATTATGCTTTAATGTGCTAAAAATGGGTTAAAGAACTTTAAAATAGCATCCAACACACTGTATGTTTAAAATACTGGATAGCAAATGACTATGAGGGTTGCAACTGATGTATTTGTCCCTACATTAGGCTATTAACAAGCTGAAAATTCAAAATGGCACCTATACTGAGATCCAATATGGCCGCCAAAATAGTTTTTAATGCGCCAAAATGGATTAATGGACTTTAAAACAGCATCAAACACACTATATGTTCAAAATATTCAATAGCAAATGACTTTGAGAGTTACAACAGATATGTTTGTCTCAAAATTAGGCTGTTAACAAGCTTAACTTTCAAAATAATGCCTGTACTGAGATCCAAAAATGGCCGCCAAAATACGTTTTTAATGCGCTAAAAATGGGTTAATGGACTTGAAAACAGCATCAAACACACTATATGTTCAAAATATTGATAGCAAATGACTTTGAGAGTTACAACACATATATTTGTCCCCAAATTAGGCTGTTAACAAGCTTACAATTCAAAATAATGTCTGTACTGAGATCCAAAATGGCCGCCAAAATACTTTTTAAATGCGCTAAAAATGGGCATTGATGGGTTAATGGACTTTAAAACAGCATCAAACACACTATATGTTCAAAATATTTGATAGCAAATGACTTTGAGAGTTACAACAGTTATATTCGTCCCCAAATTAGGCTGTAAACAAGCTTAGCGCCTATACTGAGATCCAATATGGCCGCTAAAATACGTTTTAATGCGCTAAAAATGGGATAAAGGGCATTAAAACAGTATCGAACATCCTATATTTTTCAAAATACTTGATAGCAAATGGTTTTTGAGAGTAACAACGGATATATTTGTCCCCAAATTAGGCTGTTAACATGTTTAAAATCCAACATATAGTGTGTTTAAACCATTTCCCGTCAAATATTTTGAAAAATATAGTGTGTTGATACTGTTATAAAGTGCTTTAACCCATTTTAGCGCATTAAAACATAATTTGGCGGCCATATTAGATCACAGTACAGGCGCCATTTGGAATTTTAAGCTTGTTAACAGCCTAATTTCGGGACAAAAATATATGTTGTAACTCACAAAGTCATTTGCTATCAAATATTTAGAACATATGGTGTGTTTGATGTTGTTTTAAAGTCCATTAACCCATTTTTAGCGCATTAAAACATATTTTGGCAGCCATTTTGGATCTCATTACAGGTGCAATTTTGAATTTTAAGCTTGTTATCAGCTTAATTTGGGGACAAATATATCTGTTGTAACTCTCATAGTCATTTGCTATCAAATATTTTAAACATACAGTGTGTTGGATGCTATTTTAAAGTTCTTTAACCCATTTTTAGCACATTAAAGCATAATTTGGTGGCCATTTTGGATCCCAGTACTGGCGCCATTTTGAATTTTCAGCTTGTTAATAGCCTAATATGATGACAAACATATCTGTTGTAACACTCAAAGTCATTTGCTATCAAATATTTAGAACATATAGTGTGATTGATGCTGTTATAAAGTCCATTAACCCATTTTTAGTGCATTAAAACGTATTTGGTGGCCATTTTGGATCTCAGTGTAGGCGCCATTTTGAATTTTAAACATGTTAACACTATAATTAGGGGACAAATGATCTTGTTGAAGCCCTACATGTCATTTACTGTTGATTATTTATGATAACATGCATTTCAAAGGATATTTTTGTCAATTTCGGTTCAAATATGCTACTTTGGAGGCCATTTTAGCGGTCATTTTGGATTTTGAGGTCAAGGTGACTCTAAATCATAAATGTTGTCCTCCCATTGTGTTTCTCATACCAAAATTAGTGGGAATTGACACCTCAATTGTCATTTTTGGCCAACAAATTCAAGAAATATAACTTTATTAGTTTTCCAAGATGGCAGCGGCGGCCATTTTGAAAAACGTGTAAAATTACAACGTTACCGCCATTTTGGTGAGGTGCATAGGAGCTCCTTTTTTTAAATATCACTTGCCCTTGCTAAATCCACTGAGAAACTTTGGTATGCTAAAAATGGTCAGTGAACCTCTGAAAATGACTCTACTAACGACGTAACGAACTACCGTAGATACGTGTCAGTAAATTCTTAAAGGACGGGGCTCCTCAACTTGCTCATGTTGTTACTCACATTGTGAATTTATCCATCACCACTAGAACTGTGCCAGATGACTTGAAATGTGCAAAAATCATTCCTCTCTACAAAAAAAACCAGTAGATTGGAAGTTGGCAATTACCGGCCTGTTAGTATCCTTTGCTGTATGTCCAAGATCCTCGAAAGATGTGTTTTTTCCCAACAGCTCATTTACCCATTTCAATCTGGATTCCGGCCTGGTTTTTCAACAGAAACATGCCTCATTTATTTAACTGACCTAATTAAGTCTGAAATCTCGAAAGGGAATTATGTGGGTATGTTATTGCTCGACGTACAGAAAGCGTTCGATAGCGTAAACCATCAAAGTTTATGTTCAAAGCTCGAGTTCATGGGAATCAATCCTGATTGGTTTAGATCTTACCTTTCAGATAGACAGCAGCTTGTATCGGTTGATGGCATCTCTTCTGAGTTTCAAAAAATTACCTGTGGTGTTCCACAGGGTAGTTTACTTGGGCCTCTGCTGTACCTTTGTTATAGTAATGACATGGTTTGCTCAGTACGTAACAAGCTGCTGCTTTATGCTGATGACAGTGTTATCCTTGTCGCAAATAAAGATCACAGGATTGTTTCGCAGGAACTCAGCAGCGATTTACAAACTTGCAATCAATGGCTTGTGGATAATCAATTATCTCTCCATGTTGGTAAAACCGAATGTATTTTGTTTGGTACTCATGTCAAATTGAAAAGGGTTTCAGATTTTCATATCAAATACAACGGTCAGACCATTAATCCGCAAGATTCTATTAACTATTTAGGTGTCTCAATTGATCAACATGTGTCAGGAGATAAAATGGTTGATAATTTGGTAAGAAAAGCAATAGGTCGTCTCAAATTTCTTTACAGACACTCAGGATACTTAAACCAAACTTTACGCAGAAATTTATGTTCAGCATTCATACAATGCCATCTTGATTATTGCTGCGCGGCATGGTTTTCTGGGATAAGTACCAAAGCTCGTCATAAATTACAAATTACCCAAAATAAAACTGTTCGTTTCATTCTTAATTTACCCCCAAGGACTCATGTTGATCAATTGACCCGCAATTCCATTAAACTTCTTAGTTCACTTGACCGTGTGAAACAATTACGTCTCAACCACGTTTTTAACATCTTTAATGGAATTGGAGCACCGTACCTCACCCAACATTTCAAAAGGGCTGCAACTTCACACTCCTACCGTACCCGCTCTAGTAGCTTCAATTTTATTGTCCCAAGAGTAACTGGCATTGCATCTAAAACATTCTTTTATAATGCAATAACAGACTGGAATGCCCTGCCACCTACAATTCAGTCTTTGGGAAGTAAATTGGAATTTAAAAAAGCAGTCAAAAAGCACCTGTCTGAAATTGCTCTTAAACAAGAGTCTGATGACTTCCTGCGTATGTAGGCTTATTTCCTCATTATTGTTTTTATAATGTCTTTTTCAGTTCTCCATGCGCCCACAGCCATTTTTGTTTTGGGGACCCCATTGGAAATAAGCCTGCATATGCATTTGCTGGGCTTTTATGGGCTATCCTGGCCTTACAACTTTGGTTGTTGTGTCATGTGACTCTGTTTTAACTTCTGCAGCTTGTATTATTGTATTGATTTGTAGTGTATTTATTTGATGCTTATTTTTGTACTGTTTATGGTTGTAAGTCCTAATAAAAACTAAACTAAACTATATGACACGTTTTTCCAGTTTCTGTTTCACCATGTTCACTTCATCCTGACCATGTGACTGATAAATTTTTACGAATTATTATCAATTCTGATTTAAGACGAATGCAGCTTACATTTGGTATATGAAAATTCCACGGAGATTTGCAGCATAACCATGCAAAGAAGAACGTCATCTTTACAGACAGTCATGAAAATATTTGTCCAATTATAGGTGTCTTCGTTTTCAAGATTATAATTAACCTAAATCTGGTTCTTTTTTATATGTAAAGTCATTAAACATGTTTTATTAGGTAATCGTATAGGAAAATCATTCAGTGGGCCATTTGAAAATTCGCTAAAGGGATGTTTAACTGGTAGCAGTGGTTGTAGGAATAAGGTCATTCATAGCAAATATAACACCTCATTGGTCAATGTAGAAAAGAGTATCATGATTGACCAATACCCGGAAAGTGCAAATATCATTGAAACAATGGAGAGATTAATTTAACATTTCCAGGAGCCAGATATTCCCATAGCATAAGTAGCCCGTCTTAAAAATAACAGAAAATAAGAAGCTTATGGTATCAGATATGAAAGAAGGAATTGAAAAAATAGAAGTGTGTGGACGCCAAGATAGAAGCCGACTTATAACATTCTGCTGAACCTTTATTAAGACTCCAAGGCATCATCAAGGTTACGCAACATGCAAAATAAACAGAAATGTTGGGTAAAGATGACATCCAAGCTTATATAATACTTCCGCTGCAAATTACCGCTGGATTTTTACAACCTCTCCAAACTGGGAAAACTGTCCAAACCCCTCTGGAGCTTCAAACGTTCACTACTAGATAATTAATGCATGGAGTTTCTTTATTTTTGCACCAAAGCAAGTAAAGACATCAAGGATGATTGTCACTAACTTTCAGTATCTGGGGTATTTTAGTTTTTGAATTATGCGGCATTAAATTCTTGATAACTTCATTCTGGGACACACTGTAGTATGTGTAAAGCTCCTAAATTAGTGTAAAGATCAAGTTTGTAAGAAAACTAATTTTCTCAATAATGAATATTTAAAAAAAGATTCCAACAAATACGAACCGACAGATTACGAACATTAGGTATAGGGAATACAATGGTTAAAAATCAAGTATTTTTAAAACATCTCCCATGCACTTTTTCTTCTTCAGAAGCCATAAGAGTTTATGATTTTGTATGTTTTTCATGAGTTGTTAGTAGTCGAAATTTCAACATTTCTCTAACCAAAGTTGCACGGTTTATCGGAGAATGAGCCATAATGTTTATCAAGGATCTCTGTAGTTCCATCAGAAATTGTTATGGTTATGGATTTTGAGATAAATCCCATAACACGATATCGGTAACCCTGTGGTTGACCAAAGAAATGGACTCAGGACGTGGTAGGTTCCGAAATTCTCCGCAGGTGGAAGATGTACTGCTAATGGATTGCAACTAGGAGTAGAATCATCAAATGGAATCTTAGCACACAAGAAACCTGACATAACAGATACTCTCTTATCACTAGCTATCATGGTACCAGTGATATCTTTTGCAAAAACGAAGTACGACTCATACTTATGTAGATTTAACTTGTTAAAAACACCATCACCTACGAAAGCACCGCCGTTGTTGTCTTCAAGAAAAGGAATTGAAACCCAAGACGATGGTTGATCATTTTCGTACGAAACCGCGATATAAAAGTATCCTAACGCGCGTATTGGTAAGACATCGAATGCGCCCATCATAGAGGACTCTGTATAACGACAATACAAAGATATTAAACCCGTTGCTGTTACCCTAATGGTTTTGTCACTGTAGATTTCACTGTCGTTGGTAATTTCAAACTTGGCGTCTGCACTGAGCGACAAAGTATCTGATTGTCTACTTGCCACTGTAGCTGTGTGTGTAAAGTTGAGCTTTGTGACCTCAATGGTGACCTCAACAGGCTCTGTATCTTGATTTGTTACAGTTATTGCAGGTACGACACTAGCACTACCTGGTGGGATGATAAAAACGAATTCGGTTCCAAATGAATCTGCAAATAATTCAGGAAAAAACAGTATATCATATCTGAAATTGTCTGCACAAAAATACTAATTCATTCAACAGTTCTATATTCGATCGAAGCTCATTGCTCAGTGGTGAAGTTTAGCTTCAGGACTGTCATGGTGACAGCAACAACCATAACACCCTGGTCACATAACGACCTGTCGCCGACCAGCGTCTGCAAAGCTGCGACGCCGGTATGACATCGATATGACACTGGTGAATGCTTGAGAGCTCTTGCAATGCCCGGTCGGTCGCTGGTCGGACTCTGGTGGTTATTAGACCATAACTAAAGATGAAAGGTTTTAACTCAGAATTGAATTCATGCTCCGGCGTCTTTACGGCTCTACAGAAACCGTCCGGGCACTGGTTGGACACCGGTCGGACAACGGCCGGTGTCCGATCGGCCACTGCTGAAATCTACCTGGTATGACGCCGTAAACACATCGTACCCTCGCCGCAAGGAGGTGACCAGGGTATCCCACTATTAAGTTAAACCCTTTTCGTTATGTAGGTACCACCCTTTTGTCTTGAAGGTTCGAGTCTGAAGGATCCTATATGGTTCTTTGTTGAGCCTTATAAAATCTAAGGCCATCAAAGCATATACATGTATTTACTTTCTGTATTCAAATAATCTGCAAATGTAAGGGAAGACGAAACAACTGTGGTCCTTATGCCATTTACTATGTTTTTTCCTTGCCTTAAAACATTTATAATGTTTTACCAAGAACCAGTGAGGGTTCACTAGAGTTTGGTTTTAAAAAGGGTTTTGTATTAAATGATCCTAATCCAAATGGTCTTCAAAAGGTCACAAAAGCGTTTTGGTTTTATTGTGCCCATACTTACCGGCAGATAATATTTTAGTATGGCATCACTGAAACTTCTCATGGGATAAGGAATAAACTTATACAACATACGTTTGTATAATTTGATTTTACCTTCAATACCAGGAGTCGGAATAGGAGTTGTTGCATAAGTAGATACTTTTTGTGTCGTGGTTGGCGGGGTTGCTGTTGTCTGTTTCTCGGTAGTGGTTGGTGCCTTTGAAGAAGTCTTTTTGTCAACATCAGTTAGTGTGTCCGAAGTAGTTTGTTTTCCAATAGTCGTTTGCGCCTCTGAAGAAGAGTCTTTCGTTGCAGTAGTTGGCATCGCAGAAGAAATCTTTTCATCGGTTGTTTCTTTAGAAATAGACTGGGTCTTTGTAGTAGTCGGGGTTGAATTAATTGTTTCCTTCGTATTGCCTGTATGAACATTTTATTGTTACGTTCAAGAAAATGTATTGTAAGTCTTCATTTCAATCTTATCTTCGTCTTCAATTAACATTTAAGATTTCGTCTTCGTGTGTCATTTTGTAATTATGACTATATTTCTTAAAATTCATGTTCATTTTTATTTTTTCATCATTATGCTTATGGTCATCATCATCATCATCATCATCATCATCATCATCATCATCATCATCAACATCATCATAATCATCATCGTCGTCGTCATCGTCAACGTCATCGTCGTCGTCGTCGACATCGGTGCTATCGTCATCATCATCGTCATCGTCATCATCATCATCATCATCATCATCATCATCATTATCATCGTCGTCGTCGTCGTAGTCGTCGTCGATGATTTTCATTTTCAACTTAATCATTACCTTTGTTGATCAACTTACTTTTGACCCCGTCATAGTCTCTAGCAGATCGGAAATCGTCTTTGTATTCTGTCGGGAATGGGCGATTTGGTACCACGGTATTACTACCTCCCAATATGAAGGGGTTGATGCCGTCACAACGCTCTTGATATGGATGGATCCATTTCATCTGATTCAACTCAGGTGCTTCATTCCCAATTTCACACGCCTCAACAGCTGTTAATGCTACATTTAATTAGAAAAAATTAGTGCCAATACTCGGTTTTGTTTGTTCATGTTGTTTATTTGTTAATTTGTCTGTTTGTTAATTTAGTTGTTTTCCAGCAAATTTTCATTTGGCTAAACCAGCCTATGCTTCGCTACTGCTAGAATTCCGCCCCTGAATTTGAAAGTTGTTTAACATGCAGCAAGGTATAGAAAAGCAAGGTTGGGTCTTTTGGGCTCTATTTTGTTATGGCCCCAATAGCTTTTGAGCAAAAAAAATGGAGAATCTTTATCTAGATCTTAATCTAAATCATTTTTCTTCGTTTTGAAATTTTGCTTCCAATTCCAGAGTAAATTAACCTATGTGGAGTAAAATATATGTTATTGGTAAATCTAGCTACAATTTTAGGTGCAGGATAAAGATCGGTGCACGTGGAAGATCCACATTGAGGAAGCGAGAGTATGGATTGAAAACAAAATGAGTAATACAGGGTCGATACCGGAATACGGACCCTAGACTCCAGGGCTCATATTCATGAAACACTGTTGTTACGACCCAAAACAAGGATCAAGGTCAGAATTAACCTTTCGGGTTCGAGCTAAAAGCAAAGCAAGAATAAATACACTGTAATTCA
>JXSR01S026219.1:0-14529 GCA_000969725.1 Ophiothrix spiculata
CAACAAAAATAAGAAAAAAGAAAAGGAAAAAAATGAATATTGAGTGGGATTTTTTTAGGGGGGGGGGCTCAAATATCTAACATATTTTTGACGTTAGCAGTCACAGCCACTTAAAAATCATTGGTATGGGTGTGTATGGGGCCCTCAGTTTAGGCCTGGCCCAGGGCCCTTGGAAAGGTAAATCCGGCACTGTCTGGTTGGGTTAGGGTTAGGGCTACTTTTATGCACCATTTTGTTAAAAGAGTGAGGTAACAAGCCATTCATTAGTTTGAACCCAAACACAAGTCTGTGGAATTTGCAGGAATCCTCAAGGGTTAATAGGTCCTCCTATTAGGGTTAATACCCAAATTTGCATATTTTATGCAAAAATTTGAAATGGGTTTGATTGGCACATCATCCATCCATACAGTTAAGACTTACCTTCATGCAGTTTTTTATTTGTTTGGGGGGGGGGATTTTTCCTGATTTCAGGTTTTTTTCTCCAAATTAATCATTTATTTTCAGCCCTTTTTAAAACTTTTTTGCCAAAATTTACACATATTTTCGCCAAAATTTACACATATTTTCAGGATTTTTTTAAAGTTTCAGTATTTTTAGTGGCATCTCTGTTCATGATATTATTTGAGTGGGTGGCCCTAGGCCTCACATAGTGCCACCTGCAATTCCAGCATAAAATATGCAAATTGAGTATCTTATTTGCATAATTTATGCTAAAATGGGATTTATTGGCATATCATCTGAACCAAACGACCAACCCTCATGATATTTAGTAATAATGAAATGAAAAACCCCTGGTCGCATTGTAGCAGTAATAATCATAAAATATTCTAATTAAATACTTAGTTTGCTTAAAAGGGCATTGGACAGTAAAAAAGTAGTCCTGGGATTAAAACTCAGGTACCCGCCCATCATAAGCTCACCCGGGCACAAAATCTGCCAACCGATTACCAGAACCGGACAATAAAATCATAGAATTTTTAACAAAAAAATTGTGTTCAAAAATGTATAATAAAATCATCAACTGATCGGAGTAAACATTATAAATTACAACCACAATTGGCAGAAAATCCAAAGTTTTCATGTAATTGAGAACATACAATTTTAAATGCTCAATTATCAATACGGTCAGATACCTGGAAAAAAAGTTGGGAACTCGAGTAGCAAATTACCTGGAAAGTCCCAAGCCTAACTGAAAGTGACAAATTAGTTTCTTTTGACAATTCCAAATTGGAACTAAACTTGGTTTATGGATATAATATGGCAACCTTTATTTGATGAGGAGGTCAAAGGTCACATGACAAATTAATTACCTTTTGCTTGTAGCTTCTGCCTACTTTGATGAATTGTAACCAAACTTGGTTATGGGTACAATATGTGAACCCTCATTTGTTGATAATTAAGGCCAAGGTGACATATCATGGTCAAAGGTTATAAAGTCAAATTATAAGATGAGTTGAGAGCAGATTGGAAACAAACCTGGTTAATTGGATATAATATGGCAGCATTAATTTGTTAATGAGATCAAAGGTCAATTAGAGGTCATGAAGTCAAGTTGTAAGGTGAAAATGGGTCAAGCTGTAAGATAAGCTGAAAAATACAAATTAAGTAACTTTTGCTTGTAACTTACGCATATTTTGATAGATTGCAACCAAATGTAGGTCATATATACAACATGACTTGTGACCCCTCAGTTTTTGCTTAGGCCAAAGGTGACATACCAAGGTAAAAGGTCAAAGTCAAGTTATAAGACAGGCTGAAAATGGCAAATTAGTAACTTTTGCCTGTAACTTCTGCATGCTCAGATGGATTGTAACCAAACTTGGGTTATGGGTACAACATGCGTGAACCGATCATTTATTGATGAGGTCATAGGTGACATACCATGGCCAAAGTTATAAAGTCAAGTTACAAGCTTAGTTGAGGGCTGATTGGAACCAATCTTGGTTTATGGATGGTAACCTTAATTTGTTGATGAGGTCTAAGGTCACATACAAATGTCATAGGGTCAAATTGTAAGAAGAAAATGGGTCAAGTTGCAGGGTGAAAAATGATAAAGCACATGTAGTAACCTTTGCCTGTAATTCTGCATACTTTGATGAATTTCAATTAAAATTGGTTATAGGTGCAACATGTGAACTTTCATTTGTTGATGAGGTCAAAGGTGACATACCAAGGGCAAGGGTCATATAAAGTGGAGTTATATGATGGGCTGAACATTTTCAAATTAGCCGAAATTAAAAAGTTGAGGTCCGATTGGAACCAAACTAGGTTTATGGATATAATATGGCCGCCTTAGTTTGTTTATGAGATCAAAGGTCAATTACACAGGTCATGAGGTCAAGTTGTTAGATGAAAATGGGTCAAGCTGTTAGATAGGCTGACAATAACAAATGTGACCTGTTCCCACGAAACCCGGACAAAGTCGGGAAAACCAGTTTTTCTGATTTGTCCATATTGAAAATGCTGAGATTACAAGCTTTACAATGATATATCATTTGTTGACATTGCTCAATGTTTTGCTCATAAAAAGGACAATATTTCCTAACAAAATTTCTTTTTTTTCCTATTGATTTTGGGCAAGTGTATTGGGCTATAACTCCATAAGTGTTCTGGCGACTTTGTCCGGGTTTCATGGGAGCAGGTCACAAATTCCAGTAACTTTTACTTGCTGATATTTATATTTTGAGATATTTTCAAAAATTGGTCCAAAAATGTCAAAAATCCCACTGCTGCCACCAATTGTGGCAAAAGATTACACTTTTTGACCTATTTTTAGCAATATTTCAAAAAAATAAGATAAAAATCAAAAATTTGAGAAATGTATTCCTAGATATTGTTTTCTATATTCTAAAAAGTAAAATGGTTCGAAATTTTACCACAGCAAATTTAAGTTAGTTTTCCCGTAATTTTCTGGGCCAAAAAACACAATTTTTGGACCTTAGGGCCAAAATTACACATTTTGGTTTCAAAAATGACCTCACCATCATGTTTAGTATGCAAATCCGCTCCTAGATATACTTTTACTTGGATTTATTGCTGAGGTACAGAGCTTAAAACATTTCTGAAAATGAAGGATTGACAGGGCCCTAAAATTGATCTGGGTCATCCAAGGTCATCTAATGGTTATGGCAATAACTTGAGAACCCATGGATCAAACTTCTTTACACCGTGGCAAAATATTGACCAAGCAAACACCAGTAAGGTGGCTATATTTGGATAATAAAATTTTCTGCTGAAATCCTTTACGAACCACCATCAGACAAGACCACCTGGGGGTGCCACTCAAAAGTAAACTTGTAACAACAGCCCTGGCCTAATCAGTCAACTTAAATATATGTAAGTCTGATGGAAGAAATGTACCATCTCTTGTTGAAAATTTGAATAGAAGCAAATTTTCAATGAGGGATGGTATATTTTTCCGTCACACAAAATAAGCAGTTCATATTTACTGGTGGTTGCAGATGTGGACAAGAGGAAGTTGAAAAAGGTGGTGAGGAAGATGGTGGCAGAGAGGAGGAGCGTATGGAAGCTGAAAGAAGAAGAGACAAAAAGGAAAATTGAGACGAGGGTTGGGGAGCTTGTGGGGACTGATATGGCGGAATTGTGGGGGTGTTTGAAGGAGGGGGTGCTGCAGGCATGTGATGAAGTATGTGGGAAAAAGAAAGGGAGGAGAGACAAGAAAAATACAGGATGGTGGAATGAGGAGGCGATAGGAAGAAAAAAGGAGGCATATAAGGATATGAGGAAGTATGCTACGGAAGAGAATAAGGTGAGGTATAAGAGGCTGAAGAAGCGGGCGAAGAAAGTGGTTGTGAGGGCTATGAGAAAGGAGGCTGAGAAGGGGCTGACTGAATTGAGTGAGAGTCCAAACAAGGTGTATAATTAAGATAATGAAGGTAATGAAAAAGGAAGGAAAGGATGTCGAAGGGGGAAGATGTATGAGGGGTAGTGATGGGAAGTTGCATATTAGTGAAAGAGATAGAGGTAGAGTCTAGAAAGAGCTTATGGAGAGGATTGTGAATGATTGGGATCACAAGGTGGAGACTGATGTAGTGGAATGGCCTGTTGATAGGGCAAATAGAGAAGAGGTGGTGAAGGCAATTAGCGAGATGAAAACAGGATAGGAGCTGATAGGCTGGGTGACTGTCAGGGGTGAGCGCTGAGATGATTATTGCAAGTGGAGAGATAGGAATTAGTGTGATGACGGAGTTGTGTCAGAGGGTTTTAGATGGGATGATGCCAGAGGAGTGGGCAGTGAGCATGGTTGTTCCCATTTTTAAAGGAAAATGGGATGCAATGAGCTGTGGTGCGTATAGGGGAGGGAAGCTGTTGGAGCATGTAATGAAAATTGTGGAGAGGGTTCTAGAGGATAGAATTTGGAGGATAGTGGATGTGGATTAGATGCAGTTTGGGTGTTTGTCAGAGAAGGGAAAGATAGATGCAGTGTTTATTTTGAGGAGGTTGCAAGAGGAATTTCGAGCTAAAGGGAGGAAGTTGTACATGTGTTTTGTGGATTTGGAGAAGGCATTTGACAGAGTTCCGAGGAAGATGATGGAGTAGGCAATGAGGAAGAGAGGTATACCAAAAGTTTTGGTTAGAGCGTTGATGAGTTTATATGAAGGAGCAAAGACAAGAGTTAAGAGTGGGGTCTGGTTTGTTTGAGGTGAAGGTGGGGGTGCATCAAGGTTCTGTACTGTCGCCGCTGATATTTGCAATTGTAATTAATGTGGTCACGGAAAGAAGGTTTGATGTACGAGATGCTGTATGCTGATGTTTTGGTCCTAATGAGTGATACAATGGAGGGGTTGGTTCTGGAAATGGAAGAAGGCCTTTGAGAGTAAAGTTCTGAAGGTAAATATGGAAAAGACGAAAGTGTTGGTCAGCGGGACAGAGGGAGTGCTGTCAGTGAGTAAAATAGATCCATGCGGCATATGTGGAAAGAGGGTGAAGGCAAACTCTATGTGGTGTGAGAAATGTAGGAATTGGATCCATGGGAGATGTACAAAGATTAAGAGAGTGACTCCAAGTTGGGCAAGGGATTTTGTGTGTGGACGATGCAAGAAAGGAGATGGAGTGTCAGGGGAAGAGGTGGAAAAGTTGTGTGATGAGGTGGAAACGGTGAAGGAGTTCGTGTACCTGAGGGATAGAGTTAGCGGGGTCCGAGGCTGCGAGGCTGCCACTGTATGCAGTGGGGTTTTAACCCCACCCTTTTTATGTTAACCCCACCTGTTTTATCCAGACACCCTTTATACTGAAAGTTCTCTGAACCCACCCTTTTCAGAAACTTTGATAAGTTTTTCGTACTGATGGAGTACTGAATTATGAATTAATCCCAATTTGGTTTATTGATTAAGCCTATCTCAGCAATGTGGAAAACATAACTGGTGACAACAATATCTTATATCACTATGATGATATGCTCATTCTGAATCTCAGATCTTATCAACATAATTTCAAAATAGTCACAGGGTAAGCAACCCACCCTTTTTATTTCAGACCCACCCTTTTTATCAAGGCACCCTTTATACTGGAAATTATGTGAACCCCACCCTTTTGACAATTTTTGGATTTTTCTAGACCCAACCTTTCTAAAACGTGCCGTGCATACTGCGGGCTGCTGTGACAGCCAGAGTGAGGTATGGGTGGGTGAAGTTTATGGAATATGAAGAGATGTTACATGGGAAAAGATTTCCTTTGAAGATTAAAGGAACGGTGTATAAGAGCTGTGTGAGATCGGTGATTTTGTATGGGAACGAGATGTGGTGTCTTGGCGAAAATGAGATAGGAACTTTGAGGAGGGCGGAGAGAGCGATGATAAGATCGATGTGTGGTGTGAAGTTGAGGGATAGGAAGAAGACTGAGGACTTGATGCAGATGTTGGGTGTGGAAGAAGCAGTGGACAGTTTGGCGAAGGCGAATAGTGTGTGTTGGTATGGGCATGTGCTCATGAGGAAGGATGAAGAGCATGTTCTTAGAAGGGCCCTTTAGTTCGTGGTGGGTGAGTTGAGGAGGAGAGGGCGACTGAGGAAGACTTGGAGGATGTTGGAGGAGAGTAAGAGGGTTGGGTTAGGGAGGGAAGACGTGGTGAGGTGGAGGGAGAGTTTAAGGGCCGTGTAGGACTTTGTTGCCGCGAGTGTGAGGTGAATCCGACCACCCCTGTGATTGGGATAAAACTGGATTTAAAATTGTGGCTTACTTCTACTACTACTACTACATTTGTTTTACGTCACCTCGCATCAGTTTCACCATCATTTGGAAAAATGGCGCAGCACAGTAGGCAGAAGTATGTCAATTTTTACGTAAGTAGGTTGATCTTTTTTTCTTTAAATAGATACTTCAGTTGATCTTTAAATTATACATCAAATTCTTTCAAAGGAATTTTAAATGAAACCAGGTGATCTAAGGAATCCAAAACCGTTTGAATTTTTCAAATCCGACCTTCCGTTGCAATGTTATGAAGGTTTTGTATTGCTATTTTAACTAATTTCGGAGAACGCAGGTCAGGGGATAATTCTTTTACTTTCTTTTTTTTCGGCTAGCAAGGTCATGGCACTAATGGCACTTACATCGCTTGTCAATACACAGAGTAATTTGGTCAATATTTCAATTGTCTGAATGAATATTACACACACAACAGGAGTTATTTTGCACCCACACAGGCGCGGGGTATTTAAAGATGATTAGTTCCGCATGTTCAAAGACTGACCAACACTCCAATTGGGCTGAATTTCAGGCGCAGAAATTTCACCCAAATGATCATCATTATTGCCGCTTGTTGTTTAATTACATGCGATTAAGCACATATATTTAAAAAATTCTTGGATGTGTATGGATGTCCACATTACTTGTAGACAACTGAAATTGTTTATTCTTCACTTTCAATAAAATTTGTAAAGTTTTTAAAATTCAATAACTCTGCAACCATATATCAGAATTGTTGTCTACAAATATGGGGTGTGCATGGACAAAATCATCTTCCTGATAACATATTTTCAAATTAAAATGGTCTATCATATAGCGCGTAATCCAGAAAAACATCTGAAAAAGTGTCTAGAAACACTTGATTTAAGTAACAAAACAAAACTATCAAGCCAAGTTAAAGTCATGCCTGCTTGAATATGAGCTATGTGTCAACGTGTTTGTAGGTCAGCGGTGTGAAATATCAAAGTGCATTCCAAGTAATGGGTAAATGAAGTATCTACTTTAAATTATAAAATTACAAATGTCAAATTGGTCAATTTTACAAGGATTTATTTAGATGATATATAAAACAAATTATAATGAATGTCTTTATACTCAATTTTTTATATTCATGCAATAGAACAAACAGATTTTATGATAGGTCAAAAGGATCATAACACATCATTTTATGGCAAGCTAAAATGATTATTACACATTTAATGACAGGCCAAATGGTTCGTAATATGTTATTTTATGGCAAGTTAAAAAGGTTATTACCCATTTTAGACCAAAAGGATTGTAACATATTATTTTATGGCAAGCTCAGAGGATCGTAACACACTTTCTGGCTGGGCAAAAGGGAGATTACATATTGTTTTATGATAAGCAAAATGATCATAGCACATTATTTTATATGAAGGAGTCTATTCGTACAGGGGACCCACGGCTTTACGTGACTGTCCGACCACGGAGCAAGTAGAATAAAGTTTCTTGCCCAAAGAGACGAAAACCGCCAGGCCCGGGGCTCGAACCCACAATCTCTGTATTGCGAGACCCGTGCTCTAACCGCTCGGCCACGCTCCCGTCTCATATATATATATAGTTATGTCAAACGAAACATTGCATGTTCTATTTAAGATTCATACACTTTGCATTAATTACGTGTTGAAATTGTCAATTTAATTGGACAGTTGGTATCTTTTGCACATTCATTGTATGGCAAGTTTCATTTTAAAGGTTATATTTTCTCTGTTTATTTTCTCTGTTTAATAGAAACAACAAACACCTTTTCAAATAATTATGCCATTTTATTTCTCAATCTTTTCAATTACATACTAAAAAAAAATATAATCATTGTCGTGTATGAATTAGATTAATAACTGCTCTTTACTTGAAGCTTGTGAAAATGTACAAAAATAATGCACTTTGTGCTGAAGAATTGTCCAGAAAGTTAACCTAAGGTCATCCCAGGTCATTTTAAGGTCACAGCCATAAATCCAGAATCCTTGACCCTACGTGGACCAAACTTTTATTATGTATAGTAATTGGCTCCCTGAGTATTTTGATAGGGGTGGGGGTGGCTGGATGAGGTCTTCCAAGGTCAAAAGTCAATCTTGAGGTCAAATTTTGAATTTTCCGGAAAGTAGACCGAAAGGTCATCCCAGGTCATTTTAAGATCATGACTATAACTCAAGACACCTTGAACCTACCTGCACCAAAGTTTGGACACACATAGCAACTGGACTCCCTGAGTAATTTGAAGGGGGGTCCATCCAACTAATTGGTCCCTTCACGTCATACTATATTTCACGGGATGGCGTAGGGTTGGGGATGTGCGTTTTTGTTTGTCATTTTAACTTAAGACCCCTTAACCCGATCTGGACCATCTTGACCATGAATAGCAGTGGGCCCCTTAAGTGTTATAGGGGTGGTCTGGTGGAGGTCATTCAAGGTCAAAATGTCACCAAAGATCATTCTGAGGTCAAGGGTCAAAATTGACAGGAGAGTTAAGGGAGCACACAAGTAAATCACCCCATGAATGTTGGATGATAGTCCCTAAAATTTAATGCATGTGGGCCATCTTTTTTTGTTTTTTTGAGACTATCTTTGGCTCTAAGTTTGATGATTTTTAAAACATAAAATGAAAGTTTAGAGCTTATATAAATCATCTTGATGCATCAATAATGAATCTAATTTTTTCATGGCAAAAGACAAACAGTAAGGGCACTCTTTAGCATAAAGTCTAATCACATGAACTCCCCAACACGGAAACATATGTTAAAATTTCATTGATTCTGAATACATTGATAAGCTCGTAAATGTTGCCCAAATGGCTTGAAATCGGCAGTTAAAAATACCATTAATATTTACATGTATTCCCTAAAGGAGTGGACTCAAGATCATTCCAGGTCATTTCAAGGTCACATACATAACTGTAGAACCCTTGACCCTACCTGGACCAAACTTGGACTATGAATAGTATTGGTCCTCTGAGTATTTTGGTCTAGGTCATCCAAGGTCAAAAGTCAGTCCAAGGTCAAGTCCTAATTTTGTCTAAAAAGTTGACCCCCAGGGGGGTAACTGATATTTGTGTCCGGGTAACCACCCGAGTTCCGCAGGTTCCGAAGGTGACCCTATGTGAGACCAAAAATTGGTAAAAATGAGTGAAATGATACCCTATCTGAGACCAGAAATCTACCATATCCGTTCGAATGGATACCCTATCCGAGACCATACCTGTCAAATGAATACCCTATCTGAGACTTTACGCAATTGTGACAAAATAATAATTGCAAGAAATCATTGGTAAATGTAATTGTACACCATTTGAACACTTTTAAGAAGTGTTTCTAGGTATTTGAAACATGTTTTTGGCAATTTAAGGCACCATTGTCATTAATTTAACAATTCTTTCTAAGTTTGATACCATAAAAGACAAATTTGATACCCTATGTGAGACTTGCAGAGTACCTGGTCGATTTTGATACCCTATATTGCAAGTCTCGAGACCTGTCCAGGTCTCACCTTTTTGGTAACGCGGGTGGTTACCCGGTCAGAATACCCAGTTACCCCCCCGGGAGTTGACCTTAGGTTGTCACAGGTCATTTCAAGATCAGGTCATAACTTCAGAACCTTTGACCCTACCTGGACCAAACTTGGACCATGCATAGTAATTTTCCCCTGGGTATTTTGATGGGGTGCAGTCAAGGGCATCCAAGGTAAAAGGTCAATCTGAGGTCAAATCTTGAAATTTTCCAAAAGTTGGCATAGGGTTATCCTAGGTTATTTCAAGGTCACAGCCATAACTCTAGAACCCTTGACTCTACCTGGACCAAATGTGGAATGTGCATAGTAATTTGCCCTTGAGTATTTTGGTAGGTTACTGTCTAGGTCAATTAAGGTAAAAGATCAATCTTTGGTCAAATCTTGATATTGTCTTAAAAATTGACCTAAGGTCATCCTAGGTCATTTCAAGATCACAACCATAGCTCTAGAACCCTTGACCCTACCTGGACCAAATTTTTAACATGCATAGCAAGTCTAGGTCATCCAAGGTCAAAAGTCGGTCTGAGGTCAAGTCCTGATTTTGTCCAAAAAGTGGACTCAAGGTCATCCAGGTCATTTCAAGATCAGGTTATAACTTCAGAACCCTTGACCTTATACCTGGACCAAACTTAGACCATTCATAGTAATTTTCCCCTGGGTATTTTGATGGGGTGCAGTGAAGGGTATCCAAGGTAAAAGGTCAATCTTGAGGTCAAATCTTGAAATTGTTCGAAAAGTTGAGGTAAGGTTATCCCAGGTAATTTCAAGGTGAAATCCATAACTCCAGAACCCTTGACCCGACCTGGACCAAACATGGAATGTGCATAGTAATTGACCCCCGAGTATTTTGATGGGTTACAGTCAAGATCAATTACAGTAAAAGATCAATCTTTGGTCAAATCTTGATCCTAAGGTCATCCCAGGTCATTTCAAGATCACAACCATAACTCTAGAACCCTTGACTCTACCTGGATCAAACTTGGAACTTGTATAGTAATTGTCCCCTGGATGTTTTGAGGAGGAGGAGGGGGGGGGGGGAGGGGGTTTCTGGTCTAGATCATCTAAGGTCAAAGATTAGTCTAAAGTTAAATCTTGAAATTGTCTGAAAAGTTGACCTAAGGTCATTTTAAGGTAATTGCCATGGCCATAATCTGTGACCATACCAGAACGAAACCTGGACGACGCATAGTAATTGGCCCCCGAGTATTTTGATAGAGGTCTATTCAGGGTCATGTAGTGCTGGATGTATAGAATTGTAATGTGTCTATCTATCTATCCATCGGTCTATGCTTTGATGGGTTTTCGTGAAACTTGCACAGGATGATCCTTTGGTAGAAGGGCTATGCTGGTGTTCAAGATTTTTTGATCAGAGATCATTCGGGACGGGGGTCATTGCGGTCAGGAAAGGTCAAATTATTAATAACAATAATCAAAAATCAGTATCTGGCCATAGGAAGGTGTTACATTTATTGAACTTTCATATAGATTGTAAGTTCACAGGTAAAAGGTCAAATAAATAATTTAAAAAATCAATATCTACCATGAAGTAGGTTGCTAGATTTATTGTACTTGCATATATAAATTGATAAAAGTATACTGAAGAGATGTATGAGACCCTTGACCCCAAATGTCAAAGTTCACAAAATAATCAAAAATCGGTATCTGACACTAGGAAGATGCTAGATTTATTGTACTTAGATAGATTGATAAAAATATACTGACGACTATTATGGTACCCTTGACCGAAATGTCAAAGTTGACAGGTCAAAGGTCAAATTATTTAAGAAAGAATAATCAAAAATTAGTATTTGATCATAGAAAGGTGCTAGATTTATTGTACTTGCATAGATCGGTTGATAAAAATATACTGAAGTTATTTTTAGTACCGTTAACCGCAAAGGTCAAATTATTAAAAAATAATCAAAAATCAGTATCTGACAATAGGAAGGTGCTAGATGTATTGTACTTGCATAGATAGATTGATAAAATATACTGAAGATATGTGTGGTACCTTTGACCCCAAATCTCAAAGTTTACAGGTCAAAGGTCAAATTATTTAAAAACAAAAAACAAAAATCAGTACCTGACCATAGGAAGGTGCTAGGTATATTGTACTTGCATAGATAGATTGATAAAAATATACCAAATACCCTTGACCCTAAAGGTCAAAGGTTTAATTTTTCAAAATGCTCTGATTGACTTGAACTTTGGTAGGGATGTACTTTATAACATCCTGAGCAACATGCATACAGTTTAAAGTAGATTCATGGATTGCTTTACGGGTTGTATCCTGTCAAAGGTCAATTGCTCAAAAATCTTCAAAAATTAATATTTACCATATTGAAGGTGCCTGACTTAATCTACTTGCATAGTTAGATTGATAAAATCATACTGAAGAGATTTATGGTACCATTGACCCCCTAACGTCAAAGTTCACAGGGCAAAGATCAAATTTTGAAGTATGCCCTGATTGACATGAAATTTGACAGGGATGTACTTAACAAAATCTTGAGCAATATATTAATACCCTAATTTTAACTCATAATGATCTGTAATGTAATAGTGCATGGGTTACTGAGCCTTTGGCGCTCTGGTTTTAAGGTCACGACCGTAACTGCAGAACCACCTGCACCAAACTTGGACCATGTATATCTTGTAAAAAGTGTATGATATATGTATATTTCTATTAATATATCGTAATACAATTTGTGTACAATGAGGGCCTGGTTGAAAAGCAGTGCTTGTCACTGAACCAGTAAAACCCTCAATAAAGAAAGAATAAATAAATAAATAAATAGCAACTGACCCCCTGAGTATTTCAAGTGGGTCTATTCAACTAGGGGGGGGGGGCACACGTAGCACAGGTATTCCGCTAGTGCAAACAAATTTTACAGTTCCAACACGTAATTTTCCAATTTAAAATACATTTAAGACCTAATTTCTTGTAATGATGTGTTTTTGCCAAAATATTAGTAAATGAACTCAAACAGCCATTGGTTACTTTCATAGAAATGGTATCAGGGATGTGCCGCCAAACAGGTTTGGTTTTTTTTCTCAAAAAAATCCCTTAATATGTTACCTTTAGTTACTAAAATCCTCTTGCTCATGTACATGTTCAAATGGTAACTTGAGATTTGACTATCAAAAACACATTTTTTTGTCTCACCTGAAGCTAGTGAAGGAAAAGACATTATCAGTCACTTTTCTATGCTTTCTCTGGCATCCACAGCATATCTCCGGAAATGTAAGGCCTGCGATAACAAATATTTGGTGACATGAAGGCCCGTATGCACAATAGAGGTTTAAGATTTAGACCAGGTTTAAAGTTAGACCGGGTCTAAGTCAAAATTACAACTGCCATAAAAGGTCCTATGATAGCACTTTTGAAATGCTACAACATTAAAAATCAAAGATTCAATTAAACATTTTACAAAAAACACAAAATATCACAATAATATGGAAAATATATTAAGCTGTGATAAAAAAATTGAATTAAACTAGGTCATCAGAGGTCATTTCATGATCACAGCCATAACTCATGAACCCTTGACCCTTCATGGATAAAGTTGGACCATGGATAGTATAGTCCTTGATAGGTCACTCAATCAAGGTCAAAGGTCATTTGAGGTCAATTTTCAAAATGGTCTAATAGTTGACTAGAGGTCAATCCAAGGTCAAAAAGTTGACTGAGGTCATCTCATGTCATTTCAAGGTCATGGCAATATCTCATGAACTCTTGACTATACATGAATCAAACTTAGGTCATGGATAGCATTTGACCCAAAAGGTCAATTGAGGTCAAATTTCTAAAATGGTCAAGAAGTTGAATTGAGGTCATTTCAAGATCAAAAAATGACATCGGGTCATCTGAGTTCATTTCAAGGTTATGGCCATAACTTGTGAATCCTTGGACTATTAATAACGAGAGTAGGATGGTATGTGGTGTGCCCCTGAGCACGTTTCTTGGTACGTATGCTCGTCAGAAAAAACATAGAAAAGGGATCTGCTTTTGGCCCATTGGCGTCAATGATGTCTTTAGAAAAAGGATTAACTTTTCAGGTTAACCTATGACGTTAAAGGTCATCATTTTATGATATCTTTGACTTTTTGGGTTACTTTTGTCAAGTATTCCAAAATTCTAAGAAATACAACAGAAAAGACTTCCATTATACGGCAGTGAATAGTGCGTTACATCGTTGAGGGTCCATTTCAGTGTGTTATGCCATAAGGCCAAAAATAAAAACTTGTTTGCTTGTCCTCAACCGACCGACCCTAATTTTAGAAATCAGGAAAAAAAGGGTTTTTTCGCTTTACTGTACAAAAGAATACCAACCCTATTTTTGGAAATTCCTGAAAAAGATTTTTTTCCTTTTCAGGTTTTTGCACTCTAAAAATGCAGAAAATATGTATTTGATAGTTTCTGTTGAGTATTTTAGTTGTTTTGTAATGTATGCCGATTCATTTTGACTCCAATTTTTTTTTTATTTCGTATTCTGAGTCTTGATTAATACAATATACATATAGTGGAGTTTGATTGTAAATAAAAAAAGGAGGGGAAAAAAAGAAATCCCGACCGACCGACCCAATTTTTCAAATTCAATTGAGGACAAGCAAACAATTTATTTTTTTGGCCTAAGGGGACAAATGTCCGTTATGTAGTGGTCAATTTCAAATAAAAAACTAGGGAATATTTGATAGTTTTAATGTTTATACACTCAGCAGAAATTAGCAAGTCAAAATTTTGGTCACCCAAACGAGACATTTTCAGTTGTTTCTCAAAATCAGTGCAATATATGTACGGTT
>JXSR01S026219.1:21970-40113 GCA_000969725.1 Ophiothrix spiculata
TTACAATTATGAAAAAAGTTAGTAATTTAGTATGAACTGATGGCACTGGAGCGAAAAAATAGACCATTTAGGGGCATGCTATATGCTAAAAAGGACTGTACTATGTAATTTTAATCTTACCTATACTTTTCTTGATTTTTCAGGGGTGGGGGGAAGAAGGGGGCAAGGCTTCTTTCAGGGGGGTGGACAATTGCCCCCCACCCCCTGCCCCCTTCTGGCTACGCCACTGGTAGATGCAGATGAATATCGACTGCCAGTCAATATACCTTATTGCTAAACTGACAACCGATGACCCTGTTTTCGACATAAAAATTAATTTCTTTGCCAAGTTTTACTCTTTTTGTCCCCCTGGTGGGCCTTGTTTGAAATAGGAAGGGGGATTATGTCATACTATGTAGTAGTGGATGACAGCCTCATCCTGCGTTGTTTGTTATTGTGAAAAAGGGCTAATAACTGTAACTTATGCATACATTGATGAAATTTAAGGGACCATTCACACACACTTGTAAGGGGGGGGGGTTCGACCTCAAACAATTTAAGGTCCCCTATTTTTTGTGTCACAAATTAGTGGTCAACTAACCCCATAGAAAAGCATGTAAACTCAATTTTTACCAGAAAATGTGTGGTATTTTTTTCAAGCCCCCCTCCCTTATGAGGGTGAAAAAGGGCCCCCATTTTTGCATCAGGCCCCCAACAAGTGTTTGTGAACGGTCCCTAACCAAACTTGGATCATAGGTGCAACATTTGAACCATCATTTGGTGATGAGGTTAAAGGTAACATCCAAAGTCAAAGGTCATAAGGTTTGGTTAAGTCAAGTTAAGCTGAAAATGACAAATTAATTAACATTTGCCTTTAACCTCTGCATACTTTGATGGGTTGTAACCAAACTTGGTCATATTTAAGCAACATGGCCACCCTCATTAATTTTGTTGGTGAAAAAGATTGAAAAGTTGAGGTCCAATTGATACCAAATTTAGTTTATGGAAATAATAAGGTAACCTTAATTTGTTGGTGAGGTTAAAGGTCACATGCAAAGGTCATGATCGAGGTAAAGTGGTAAGGCTGAATTTTACAAATTAGTTACCTTTTGCCTATAAATGACAAATTAGTTAACATTTACCTGTAACCTCTGCATACTTTGGTGGATTGTAACCAAACTTGGTCATATTCAAGCAACATGGCCACCCTCATTTGTTGGTGAAAAAGATTGAAAAGTTGAGGTCCAATTGGTACCATACTTTTTTTTCTTCATATATTTTACCTGTGCTCAGTCTGATTGGGTAAGGTAACCTTTATTTGTTGATGAGGTCAAAGGTCATAAACCAAGATCAAAGGTCATGAGGTCAAGTGGTAAGGCTGAAAATTACAAACTAGTTAACTTTTGTTGCCTATAACGTCTGCATATTTTGGAGGATTGTTACCAAACTTGGGTCATTGATGCAACATGTGAACCCTCATTTGTGGAATAGTTCAAAGGTCACATATCAAGTTGTAAAGTAGACTGAAAAAGACAAACTTAACTTTTGCCCTGTAACCTGCATTTGTGGCAGAGGTCAAAGGTCACATGGCAAGGGAAAATGTTGTGAGGTTAAGGCATCGTAAAATAATCTTCAATTGAAAAGTTGAAGTCTGATTGGAACCATACTTGGTTTATGGATGTAATATTTATTGATGAAGTCAGAGATTACATACCAGGGTCAAAGGTCATATAAGGTCAAGTTGTAAGATGTCAAAACCATGATGGGGATCTTGTTATTTTTTATTTTTATTTTTTATTATTATTATTATTATTGTTGTTGTATAAAATGTCAGCAAACAGCAATGCTGATGGTGCTGGCTTACAATAAAAAACAATTATCAAATACATTTAAAATATCTATACACAAGAAAAACAATACACAATAAAATAGAACTACATAGAACCTGCCTACTGCTTGGAGCTGGATTACATGTGGGAATAAAGCAGTTTCATCACATCCACTGTATCAAGCATCTTTCCAGAGAGGGTATATGATGGATTAAATGATGTAAAATACCTTCCAGGAGGATCTGTTCCATTAATATTGCACAGTTAATATTCAGACAAAACTAACACACACAAGACGTCGGAATTTAAGAATCTATAGAGAGACGATGTGCAGAGCTACCTTTTTCCTTGTGATTCAAAGAACCAGTATTTTTGAAAATATGTTTGAGACAAAATGTGTACTTTTCCTTTCATTTTCAACCTATTTTTTGCATTTTACAATGTTTTTAGGAGTCTTTGTTATCCATTGTTTTTCAAAAAGTGGTCACTTAAATCTCTGACTTTTCTAGCAATGAGTTTGTTATACTTCTCAGCTAGCATGTAAAGATGCAGAATTTACTTCTTGTTGTATTTTTCAACATTTAAAAATGCACAATTAACTCCCCAGCATGAGAGAATTGATTCCTTGATCATGTTCATTAACTTTTGCCTGAAATCTGCAGTATGTGGTTACTTCTCAGTATTATGCAAACACAATCATTTTTGCATGGAAGTATTGCAAAATACTGTTCCAGATATGATGGATGTCAGGGTTACCTGCCGACTAAGCCCTGTCAACTAATGCTGACAGAACAGCATTTTGCACTATTTACATGAAATTTATCATATTGCTTTTGTTTTTCTCTATTATTTTTATACGTCTAAGCTTAAAAACAGTCCTGGAAGAGTAGACATAACTTGGACTCGACAAAATGGTAATTCGGACCAATTAGATAGCTCTTATAGCCCTTGAATATGGATGACTTATGTTTCCTTGTTTAGTTATGTTTCCATTCTTGATTGCAGCAGCCAGGTTCACAAGAACGATGAACAAATAGTTTATTTTTTCTCTTTTTTTCTGCTTCAATTTCACAGATGAAGTGCAAGAATTATGAAAAAGTTGAAAAGGTGAGTGAATGTCTCAAAAATCCTTTGCCAAATAATATGTGACCCGTCATATCGAAAGGTACCTTAAGGTCGGCAAAATCAAAATTAATTTTTTGGTCTCATCTGAAAGCTGAGATTTTAAGCTTTAAAATGACTCCTTAATTTTGGTTATTGGATGTTTGCGAAGTTACACCCAAATTGGTAAAAGGCTGATTCGGATAACTACAGTTCTGAGAAAATCGAGTTTAAAGTTAAGTTGTACTTAGTAAATCTTGAATGGAGAGAGGATTTTTAGCTTGGTTTTTAATACATTTTTCTTATGTTTTGAATGTTGTAACCTGATTAATATGATAGAATACACTTCAATAATAAACTTTCTGATGAAATTAGAAATTCGACCTTGGACGTGATTTTTGACTATGCTTAGCTTCAATGGCCCGTATCTCGTAATGTACTATGCCGGTATTAAGGTACCTTTCGATATGACGATCCACATATACAAATATACACCAACTTGAAGATCTCTGGTTAAAACTATGGACTATAGGCAAAGTAGAAATTTCTTGGACAATTTAAACAAAAATCCATGGCAGGGGTTGCATTTACAAACAATGGGGCCCCTGTACTCTGGATTTTTGTTTAATAAATTGTCCAATAAATTATTGTTTGGCCTATAGATTAGAACTTGTCAAGTTCCTCCGCACCAATTATATTCCTTTGACCATGCAAGATCATCACCAGCGTAACCAGAAGTGGCACTCGAAAAAAAATTGGTAGGTATGTGAGATCCGCGATATCCAACATAGGGTCTTGCGGAACGGATTTTTGGTCAAAATTGGGTCTATGGAACTGATTTTTCCCCCAATTAAGGTCTCAAGAACTGTCTTCATACGACTTTTTAAGCTAAAAATCGCTCAAAATTAGCATGAAAACATAGTAAAACACATTTTTGAGTCATTTTCTTTGAAAATGGGGTCTTCGGAACTGAAGTAATCTTGAAAAGAGCATCTTGGGGAACGGAAGAGGATGCTTGAAAAGAGGGTCTTGAGGGCGGCACATACCCGTACCTTCCGTCAATGTAAGTAGCCCCCCCGGGGGTGCACAGGCACCACCAATATTCTGTTTGTTGGTTGATGAACGCCGCGATTGTTGGTTTTCAAACGTCGCTGTCAGAAAATGTGTAGGGGTTTACCAATAGCCACACATTGTATCGTACAAGACGATGTATTGTTAAAAAGGTAGAAATCCCGGGGGGCCACTCAAGTATAATGCTGCAGGCATAGCGTGACCAAGAAAAAGGTGAATTAGGGTTGTTTTTGAGGACAAAAGGGTGTATCAGGTGACACCTTTTAGGTTATCAAAAACAGCTATTTTAGCTCATTTTCAAGAAAAAGGGTACTTTTTCAAACCCTAGTGTTAAAACGGTAATGGTAAATTCCCGATTTAGGGTGTGAATGGGTGAAAAAGGGTATATTTTGGCTTCAGACACAATCACCCTTTAGGGGGTGTTTTGAAAAACTGTGGTCACGCTATGCCTGCAACATTATACTTGAGTGGCCCCCCCGGGATAGAAATAATTTTTTAAAATCTGCTGCATAAGTTGTTTAGTTCAACAACTGACAAGAAATTAGACGATAAAATCATAAGAAACTGGTGTCCCGATCCTGCATTTTTAAAATCGGCAAAATTGACTGCCCTTGCCTTAAATGAAGACCACGAAAAGTGTGGCATTTAGGGCAATATGTTTGGTCAATATTTTGTTCTAATCATAGAGTTAGGTTTATTTAAAGTTGTTCTGATGTCATTTTTGATCTCTAGAGTCCTTTGGTAAAAATTTTAAGGCTTTTCCCCAAAATGCATTGGATTCTGGAATTTAATACAAAATTTGTTGTCAGTGATGCCAGGGGCGGTATTACCTTCAATGCACTGTATCACAACAATTTAGCCTTGATGATGTACATTTTTCATTATATTTTGTTAAAAGAGATCATAATCAATTAAGAAAAGCCAGTGTTGAAGAAACTAGTTGCTTTATTAAGTTCTCGGGTGTGTTTGGAAAGCCATTTTGTACAGTAAGATAATGGGAAGCTATTTTGTGGTGCATGGATCACTATTTATATCTTCGCCCTCGGTTCAGTCTTCAACCGTCGTCCAGCAGGGAGACACCAATATATATAAGTAGCTCCCCTGGTCATTTACTTCCCTTTCTATTCATCTCTTATACAGTTATTCCAGCGATGCCTCATGAAGGTGCTAAACATAGACTTGTGGAAATGTTATCTTCACTACGTGAAAGAGACTAAAGGTGCCCTGCCGTCCTACCGGGAGAAGATGGCACAGGCATATGACTTTGCTCTGGATAAGATGGGCATGGATATCTACTCCTATCAGCTATGGTCAGATTATGTGTTGTTTCTCAAAGGAGTGTAAGTACATTGTAAGCTAAACTATGACTTATTAGAAAATGTAAACAAAATACAGGGTTGGGGTTGCCTTTATTAACAACGAACCCCTGCATTCTGCATTTCTGTTTATACTGTCAAATAAATTGTTGTTTTGGCCTATTATCTATAGTAGATTGCAGTTTTCATAGGAGAGCTTAAAACAATAGGGTTGGTTGGAGTCACAGAAAGTATAGTACAAAAGTGGTTACTGATGATATATGTCATGATCATTGGTACCTTGGTTTTTTTTTTTCAAAAATGTCATTTTTTTTAATCGCCCGTTTGCTCCGAAATAGTGCTAATTTTAATGATAAAATCTGCTTTTGTATAATTTGACTCAAAAATTGTGGTGGTTTGGTACATGGGTACCATTTTCATTAACAATTGGTATGGGCACCATTTCCCAGCAGTACATCCATACACAAACCAAACTTGGAGTACCCCCTTGGAAGAAAGTGCCTGGTACATATGGTAACTTGAGATATTGAAAGATTTCATCCTTGTATTATAAGTGAGGGAAATGCTTGTTACATAGCAAGCACCATTTTAAAGTTGTTTTGCAGGTAGTCAATTCACTCATTCAAAACTCTACATCAAACTTTCATGTTATAATATGCCTCATTTATGTTGTGCTGTATGGGATCTACACACGGCATCAGATATCCAAAGAATATAACAGTGCAGAGCTGCTCGATTTGTGGCTGAGGATTACAAGAGAGCAGATGGCACTGTAACAAACATACTCCAAGACCAAAAGTGGGCAATGCCGGAACAACGAAGGCAGCATAACAGGCCTACAATCATGTAGAAAATTTAAGCCAGCTAATTTCTATCCCCATTCCTAGCAATATAAATAGGTAACCAACCATATGCGGTTATTGGTCCCATGTCGGGATGAGACTAGCTCCAAAGTATGCTATCTCCTCTCAAAATCTATGTTCTGTGTGTGATTTGGCTTTGTAGGGAGGCTGTTGGTTCGTATGCTGAGAACCAGAGAATTACCGCAGTGAGAAGAGTGTATCAGAGAGGCATCATCAATCCTATGATCAATATTGAAAGATATTGGCAAGAATACTGCACTTATGAACAGGTAGGTCAATAATTAGTAGGTTTGGGTATAATGAATCCTGCTGCCCCCTCCCCACCCACCGACCAGAGAATTACCGCAGTGAGAAGAGTGTATCAAAGAGGCATCATCAATCCTATATTCAATATTGAAAGATATTGTCAAGAATACTGCACTTATGAACAGGTAAGTCAATTATTAGTACCGGTACACAGAAAAATAAAGTGAGTCATTTGACTTGCTTGAACCATAGCGTATCAGGACATGGACAAAATGACTCGCTTTTCACAGTTTTTAGTCATTTTGTCCGTGTACTGACATACTATGCCTCACATGAGTCAGATGACTCCCTTTTTTTCTGTGTAGGTTTGTGCATAATGAATCCTCCCCCTCTTACCACCCCCCTCCATCGCCTTTAACAGAGTAAAAGTGATGGGGTTATTGACACATATAGAAACTATAATAGTATGATACAAATATTAACTGCTTATTAGGGCATAGTAAAATTATTCACTTCGGGGATAGTTTGCTTCGGGCATAGTCATGGTTTTGAAATCACTGAGGGTAAATAATTTTGACCATTATACCCTGCGTTAAAAGCAGTCAATATTTATTTTATACAGACCAAATATATAGATTTTTGTCAACAAATTGGTGAACCATTTAGCATGTGAACACCCATCATGATTATTATAATGTCTCTTCTTTCCTTTTGGGGGGAGATCAGCTTAGACAGTTGAGATACCTTCTAAGAATCTGTTAATTGCAGTGAGGTAGCTTTCAAGGTCATCTCGATCGCTTCATTCAGCATTCAAAGTCTTAGGTAGGAAGAAGATTTCTGGAAACGGAAGATTAAGGAGGCTATGGAAATACAAACAGAGGAACCAACTCTCATCAGAGACATTGCTACGATGTGCCTGCTATCTATAATGTTCTACTGTCGAATGACTTTCGTAGCGGGTGGTCATGTGACTAGAAGGATTTCGAATCAAAGCTGAATGATTAAAGGTCTAGATGATGTCCTTGCTAGCTATGTCGCCGTTATCAACAGACTCTTGAGAAGGTATCTGTTTATTAATATGTCAAAATGACAAAGTCCAAAAATAATCTATGATGGAACAATATGATTCATGACTGGGCCATGTATACCCTCTTTCGTCCCCCTCTATACATGAAGACAAACTAAGACATAAAGATGTTCCCGCCAAACCTGCATGAAGTGTCTTGCAAATCTACCAAAGATCAAATTCGGCCGATTTTGATCTCGGTTTCAAATCGGCCGATTCCGATTCTCCAAGTGTATATTTCAAAGGACAATAAAATTGCCGACATTAAAGCAATATTTATGAATCCATCTATTAGTTACGTATCAAACAATTGTTAATTCTAGGCAAAAATATAGTATTTTGGTTCTGGTAAGTCTGGTTGGTAGTAAAAGATGCAATTAACTTGATTTTTTAACTTTCCTAAGTTCGTTAAATCTGTTTGTGATATCGGCAGAATATAGATTTGTCCGTAATTCTGATTCAGATCCGATAAGCTTAAAATCGTTACGATTCTGATCTTGAACTATCCTATCAGATCTGTCAGACACCAGTTTGTAATAGGGCAGGGTTGTACCTAACCAACTTTTGTTTGTGTTGTCAGGGAATCAATCCTATCATTGCTAAGAAGATGATGGACGACAGGAGTAGGGGATACATGTTAGCTAAACGGACATCAAAGGTAAGATATACAGAAAATGCAGGCAAAAAAAAAAAGATGTTTTGTTGTCCTCGACTGCCCGCCCCTATTTTTTCGAAACTGGAAAAAAGTTTTTGTTGTACAAAAGTATACCGCACTTAATTTTCAGATTTAAAAAAAAAAGTGTTTTTTCCTTTGAGAATTTTGATTTTTTGAAATATTTTTAAAGCTGTTATTTTCATTTTGTTTCCATTTTAATACTGTTTTTAAACTTGTATAAAGAAATTTTTCGGTTCAGTAGACCTATTTGCATCTTTATAGAGGCCATAATTTGGTGAAATTTGACCTACATTTGAAAAAAAAAAAAAGATCCGCCCGCCTGCACTTGCTCAAAAAAAGTTGTGGAGGACAACCAAACAATTTTTTTTTGCCTAATGTTAGGCAGATAAGGCAGTGCAAATAATGTGGTAATCCAAGCATCCTAATGGTAAAAATTGTTACTGAAAATAGGACCTACTCGTTAATATAATAGTCAAGTTAGGTTAATGGTGCGTTTACACTGTGACGACTTGCTTCAACGTAGGGTAACGTATTTGCAACTTAAAAGTTGTAACTGAAAACGACTGATAATAACGATAGTGTGCGTGGAATAGCTGCGTGTGTGAGCTTTAACTGACTTTAACTAATGATGACGGGCGTAAAATTCAAAACTGCAATACCCCGGTCTACGTTGCTTGTCGTTACCCCCCAATTCGTCACAGCGTAAACACACCTTTAGCAGTAAGGTGCTGGCTTACAACACCGATGGTCCCGAGTTTGAACGGAGTAGTTCCAAAAGTTGAGAGTGCTGTGTGCTCGGAATTGTCTTTGAACTAAAAAATACAATTGATTGATATTGATTGATTGATTGATTGTCAATCCCATTCTAAACTTGGTGAGCTGATCTTGGCTGCAATGGTATGAGTATAATGATCAAGGTTCAGCACCCCTAGAGGTTGCCACAGAACCTGAAATGATGCTTAAAGTTCAATGGAGCTAACTTGGGCCAAAGTGGACAGTGAACATCTGTAAATGTGCTGAGTGGCATGGAACTAAAGATCATAGAGACATGTCACAATATTAATCCCATGTCTTTATTTATATTTACTCATCTATTTAACTGGTGGTAATTTTTGTATTTATTTGCCATTAGGTGACGGAAAAAACACACCCTGTTTTACGGGCCCGACAGACCCTAAATTTGTGATTTTGAAGATTTTTGCACGCAATAGGACCGTGTTTGATTCCCAGGGAGGGCTGCCTTGCTAGAGTGGAATCTCGGGAATCTTTTCCAAGATGTCTTTTCCGCCCCCTTATTTAGAGTTGGGTAAATATTTCATGTGAGCTATCGTTGTCTTTCGAAGGAAACATAAAGCTGTTGGTCCCATGTACAGAAGAGACGAATGTACATGTAATCGCAGTTAGTATCGTAAAGAATAGGGTACACTACCCCTAATTGTTCCTAACCCTGTTTTGGCCATTTAGTACTTCAAAATCCACATACTGCTGATAAAGTTTATAACTTCTAGTAGTCACCATGTGTATCATAATCTGCTATTGCATCAATTTAGATATATCTTAATACTTTTACTTAAAGTAACTGCAGTTTTACTTAAATATTTTTAAACAAGATAATTTTATATCTATTCCAACTGCAGGAATTTGAGGCTGTGACAAAAGGTCTAAATCGCAACAATCCATCAGTCCCCCCTACTGGCACAATGGAAGAAGCCAAACAAATTGAGTTATGGAAGAAGTATATCAACTGGGAAAAAGAAAATCCCTTGAGAACTGAAGACCAGACTTTGATCACAAAAAGAGGTATGTGATGGTAAAATGAATTTCTAGGATCTTTATAACATTTCTTTATGTGAATGCAAGAAAATCATATCTGCAAGAGCTGTCATTTTTTATAAATTTGGATTGCAAACTGTATAATCTCCAGTCTTGGGTCAGTAGCTCTTGAATGGTTCTTCAGGTGACACGTCATCTAAAAACCATTTTAAGAGACACTAAAAGAAATTTTCTCATCCTAGTGATAAGGTATTAAATAAATATTACATATGGCAGCCATTGCAGATATGAATTTCTTTCAGTCACATGACAAATTTATCTAAAAATAAATGACGCTGCTCATAGCGCTTTTCCAGAATTGATCAAAGCGCTTTTACATTTATTCCGTTACCACTAGAATACAGCCAGCTGCCTATTAAAGCGCTCAATGTTCATATTCCTAGTAACTCCCCATATAACGCTTGGGTCGACGAGGCAAGTGTGATAAAGTGATTTGCCCAGGTTCACAACACATTGGCAGAGACGGGGCTCGAACTCACAACCTCACGTTTATGAGTCCTGTCGATTTCCGCTAGACCACACGTGCCCACATCTAGAGGTGTCATTTTCCAGGCATCAGCATACGAATGATGTAAGGGCTGTCAGAAAGTCCATTTTTTTCTATTTTGTATGCATGCCCTCAGTGCAACCTTCTAGATTCCTGGGGGGGAGGTACTCCAAACAAATAGCCATAATTTACAAATTTCATGCCAATAAGGTCAAAAAATGACCCAAAATGGAAAAAAGTGAACTTTTGACCTTATTTGGTATGAAAATCAAAAAAATTGCCAAAATCCTCAAAAATAAAAATGATGCAACATGTGAATGGGTGTTTTAAATTAAACATCCCAAATAGCCAAACAATTTTTTTTTGTGATTTTCTCAACAAATTCAAAAAATTTGATTTTTTGGTTAAAAATCAACATCCTCATCATGTTCCTTGTGAAAAGTCTTTGCTGGAAATGTATCCTTTTATTAACTTTAAGCAGTTTGTTAAAAAGTTTTGGTACAAAATAAACTTGCAAAAACATAAAATTGAGTAATGTCAAAATATTAGCCAGGGTTAGATCTACCTATAGCAATGAAAAAACAATTAATTGTCTTGAACTTTTCTGAAAAATGTGCTCATTTGTAATGACTTTGAAGAAAATTGCTGTCTCATTTTGGTTTCTCAGTATGGAGCTTCGAATTTTGGCAATTGTTATGCATTTGAGTGAGAAGAGCAAAATTCAGCTCTTCTGAAATGAGTATCAGAGGAGTGGTAGCAGTAGCAGTAGAAGAATAATCACTCTCAAGTTTCTTAAAAATGAACACCTACATTAGGCCAAAAAAATTAAATTGTTATGTTGCCCTCAGCGACCGACCCAATTCAAAAATTAAAAAATATATATATTAGGGTCTGGAAAGCACCCAATTTTGCTCAGATTGGGTGTTTTTTTAGAAAATATTTTGAAAATTGTGGAAAATGCACCCAAATTTGGTACTTTGGGTGTTTAAAAAAAATATTAAAAAAAAAAATATTTTCCGACCGTCTGACTCAATTTTCCAGAAATCCCACTTGAGGGCAACACAACAATTAATTATTTTTTGGCCTTAGGTTATTTGTAAGCTAAATTGTGTATGTTTTATTTGTTTGTTTTCAGTGATGTTTGCCTACGAGCAATGTTTACTGTGCCTGGGTCATCATCCTGATGTATGGTATGAAGCTGCACTCTATTTAGAGAATTCTAGCAAAAATTTTGCCGAAAAGGGGGTAAGTGTAGAAAATCATCACATTCAAGTTCATGTGTGTTATCTTTTTCATCATGAAAATGTGCAATTTTGGAGGTAGAATTTTGTTTCTCAATTTAGGCCTAAAAAAAAGGTTAATTGATTGGTGTAACCAGATTTCTGGTCAAATATAAAAAAATTAGGGTAGGAAAGCACCCAAATTTAGTGAATTAGGTACTTTTTGAGAAATATTTGAAACACCCAAATTAGCCTGAAATTGGGTGTTTTAAAATTTAAAAAAAGCTTACCTACCTACCTATTTTTTCCGTTACGCCAATCATTTTTAGGCCTCAGTTACTACATATTTGACCTTATGAGCTAGTTTTAAAATTAAATAAAAGAATGAAGAAGCAATTCTTTCTTAGATATTTGATATTGTTAGTTATGGCATCAGCTTATTGCCTTTTATCTCATATTATCAAATTGTTCAAAAATCTGTTGGAGGATAAAAAGCAAAGTGCTGTACAGTCGAACTAACCCTTACCATGCTTATGTGTGACAGGATATGAACAATGCCAAAGTATTCAGCGACGAAGCAGCCGCCATCTATGAGAGAGCTATCTCAACTATGATGAAGAGAAACATGCTCATCTACTTTGCTTATGCAGACTTTGAAGAGGTAATAGCCCCCCTCCCCTTCCCCAAGAAAAGATGAATAAAGGGGATGATGGTCTTATAATTGTAAATGTTATTCTGTTTTATGTAAGTAGCGCTTTGTAACTACTGGAATAGGTGCTTTATAAAGGCTTTTGTAGTTGTGTTGTGTTGCGTTGCGTTGCGTTGTGCCATGCGATGTTACGCTATGCTTTTAGCTAAGCTATTGCTATATTATGTAATGTAATGTTATGTTATGTTATGTTATGTTATGTTATGTTATGTTATGTTATGTTATGTTATGTTATGTTATGTTATGTTATGGTTGAAATGTCGGATCAAAACCCAACACATTTTTATATGTAAAGGTCGTAATTTGCCAAATTTCTTTCTTTTTTTTTGCAAATTCACAATCTTAATGCTTGTTTTAAAACACCTGCAAAATTTCATTAAAAAATTATTGGAAATTATAATATATCTGTATGTTCTGAGGACCATCAACAGAAAACAAAGTTGCTTACTGAATTTTTGGATGCATTTATCTCGGTTTCACCTTTTACTCCATGACAACTGTGGATGGACTGGAAGCAAGTGAAGTTCAATTAGGCGTTAGTTTATTTTATTTTATTATTTATTTTATGTCTGTATAATTTGTATACTTATGTATCTTTAAAATCATCTGTGTGTTTCAATTAGTGCCACAAATCATCTTAGCGCGATATTGCTTCAGCAACTTTGCTAAGTAATTATGTAGATGTAGATGAATTCCTTATAACATTGTCTTTGCAAATGATTGAAAAGTGAAAATGACATTTACAGATGATTCGAGATGAACGGTCACAAATAGTGCCCCTCATCACTAAGCTTGTTTTGTTTTTTTGATGACTATTTCAATTTATGTGACCAACTGTTAACCAATCAATGGACAAAGATACATTAGTATGATATAGAGTATGGTATAGGCATTACAGTTTACATCCAGGATCTTTTTTACCCATTATCATTGTGAAAACAAATGGCAACTTCCCATGCAACTCTATGGAGAAATTCAGGCTCTTGGAAATTTTGATTGATTTTCACCAATTTTCAAATATTTTGATGCCAAAATCATATGGGACATGTGCTATTCAAACCACAATAAAATGACAAACAGGTCATCATATCACAGATTTCCTTCTTGCTTAAAAAGAAAGACAGTCGAACACAAGTTATGTTTAGATTATTTTGTTGCTTATAGCGTAGATCCATTTCCTGCTATAGCGCTAGCAAAATAAATAATCTCAATTGATATCTGCAGTTGTAGTTCACTTTAATAAGCATTCAACTTTTTTGTTCATTTTCAGGGTCGTATGAAATTAGAGAAGGTACATAACATTTATAAGAGACTGATAGCTGTAGAGGATGTAGACCCCACATTGGTAAGAAGCAACAAGGAATCAAAGATTGTTTTACTGCACAAATAAAGAGTTTTTTTCCAAACTGTGTAAAGTCTATAGATTTCACTTCTGCGAAACACACAATTTTTTGATATGGACATTTTGACTTGGTTAATTTATTTAAAATTGCTATGGATTAAAGTAAAACAATATGGAACTAAAATAGCATGTTTGATTTGAATTCTGACACTTCATTTGTTCTTTATTATCTCTTTTGTTTCCAAAAGTAAATGGACTTTACACAATTTGAAACTAAACAGATTGAAAGATAATGACCTACTTTCTAGAAACACCCTTTGTAATCACTGTGGATCTAAGATCAGCATTCAACTCTAAAGAGGTTGGCAAAGGCCTTTGAATTTGGTAAATTGTTGTGTGTGCGGTATGCGTAATAAGCTCCGCGAATTTTGATTTAAACAGAGCGAAATTCACGGTAAAGATTGAGGAAAACACAGGGAGTGATAACCCCCTGAGTTAACTTAGCTTGCTAAATATGGGCTTATTTATTGCTGAATATTCAAAGCTTTATAGCATTATTTACTGTCAACAAAAAATGCACCGTATTGTTAGGACCATTGTCAGCTAACTGCAATCACCACCGGTGATTGGTTTAGTTTAAATCTGTTTTTCTGAGAATATTTTTTTTGTAGTCAGGCTTACCATCTAAAACATTTTCTCACATAAGTCCTATTCTCATAAATGTGGTGTCATTTTCAAGCTGAGATCACAGGCGTTTCACACATACCAAAAAATCCATTTCATTTTTTGACCCCTAAGGTACTTTTTGCTATAAAGCGCCACATATATGTGAAACAATTCTCATATCTGATATTGACTTTCCCCTCGATCCCAGGTGTACGTTCAGTATATGAAGTTCACACGGCGTGCAGAAGGGATCAAGTCAGCCAGAAATGTATTCAAAAAAGCCAGAGAGGATAACAGGACGAAGTACCACGTGTTTGTAGCCGCAGCACTCATGGAATATTATTGTAGTAAAGTAAGTTGGTCAGATTAATATGATGATGAGTTATGTAGGTGATTTATAGTGCACCGTGCCTCCCTTACTTTAAGAAAGCCATGGGGGACAGCAGGACAAAGTAAGCTGTCGCACTCATGGAATATTATTGTAGTAAAGTAAGTTGGTCAGAAATCAATATGATGTCAGGGTTATGTAGGTGATTTATAGTGCACTATACCCCCTTACTTCAAGAAAGCCATGGGGGATAGCAGGTCAAAGTACTTTGTGTTTGTAGCTGCAGCACTCATGGAAAATATTGTAGTAAAGTAAGTTGGTCAAAAATCAATATGAGGTTGGGTTATGTAGATGATTTATAGTGCACTGTGCCCCCTTACTTCAAGAAAGCCATGGGGGACAGCGGGACAAAGTAAGCAGTCGCACTCATGGAATATTATTGTAGTAAAGTAAGTTGGTCAGAAATCGATATGATGATTGGTTATGTAGGTGATTTATAGTGCACTATACCCCTTACTTTAAGAAAGCCATGGGGGATAGCAGGTCAAAGTAAGCAGTCGCACTCATGGAATATTATTGTAGTAAAGTAAGTTGGTCAGAAATCAATATGATGTCGGGGTATTAGGGATTTATAGTGCACTATACCCCCTTACTTCAAGGAAGCCATGGGGGATAGCAGGACAAAGTAAGCAGCCGCACTCATGGAATATTATTGTAGTAAAGTAAGTTGGTCAGAAATCAATATGATGTCGGGGTATTAGGGATTTATAGTGCACTATACCCCCTTACTTCAAGGAAGCCATGGGGGGACAGCAGGACAAAATAAGCAGTCGCACTCATGGAATATTATTGTAGTAAAGTAAGATGGTCAGAAATCAATATGATGTCGGGGTATTAGGGATTTATAGTGCACTATACCCCCTTACTTCAAGGAAGCCATGGGGGATAGCAGGACAAAGTAAGCAGCCGCACTCATGGAATATTATTGTAGTAAAGTAAGTTGGTCAGAAATCAATATGATGTCGGGGTTTAGGGATTTATAGTGCACTATACCCCCTTACTTCAAGGAAGCCATGGGGGGACAGCAGGACAAAATAAGCAGTCGCACTCATGGAATATTATTGTAGTAAAGTAAGATGGTCAGAAATCAATATGATGTTGGGGTTATGTAGGTGATTTATAGTGCACTATACCCCCTTACTTCAAGAAAGCCATGGGGGATAGCAGGACAAAGTAAGCAGTCGCACTCATGGAATATTATTGTAGTAAAGTAAGTTGGTCAGAAATCAATATGTGTACCGCCGCGGCAAAAGGGTCCAGTTGTCGGCTCGTACATGTTGCTCCTTGTAGCATATCTAATGTATGGTATTTGTATACGTCAGATATGCTACAATGAGCAACATGTAGGAGTCGACAACTGGACCCTTTTGCCGCGGCGGTACACATATGATGTCAGGGTTATGTAGGTGATTTATAGTGCATGATGCCCTCTTACTTCAAGAAAGCCATGCTGCAGGATGTCGGGACAAAGTACCGCATGTTTGTAGTAGTAGCACTCATAGAATATTATAAGTAAGTTGGTTAGAAATCAATATAAGGTTTAGGTTATGTAGGTGATTTGTAGTGCATTGTGCCTTCCTTACTTCAAGAAAGTATGCTTTTCTATGGAATATATTATTGGTTACTGAGATATAAAGAGATATTTCTGAAAAATGAGGGGTTGACTGTACCCTTAAAGTACGGAAGACTACTAGTTCACAGACCATCTTGTTGTATTACCTACTTGAATACGTATGTTTTTTCATCAACAGGACTCACAAATTGCCTTCAAAATATTTGAGCTAGGTTTGAAGAAATTTGGCAACATTGCTGAGTATGTGCTAGCATATATTGATTACCTCTCACATCTAAACGGTAAGTTTACATATTGATCATTTTGTTGGGGAATCAATTTGTGAAATTGAATTTGATATCTGATACTTTATAAGTGGTATTTTTCATGCTACATTTATTTTTGTGTTCTATGAGTCTAGCACACAAAAATTGTGTCACGAAAAATGGTTTGCATATCTCTAGCGTAAAAAAATGCATGAGCGTGAGAAAATAAAAGCGCGGCAAAATGATTCATAATTGGTCATTCACAAAAATTGCTGAGCATAAAAAAACCTCAAAACGTATGTACAGTTCTAACCTGTTTTGTAAAAACTGTAACTGTGAGCATCATTAGAGTATAACTATGGCGTTAGAGAACCACCTGCAACAACTTACTCTAAAGAATTCCTGGTAAAAGTAAATACTATAATATTGGCTTTTGCCTTTGAGAGAAAATCTCGAAAATAGAGTAAATGAAATATTTTGCAAATTTAACAAACTGTGATTGTTTATTTACAGAGGACAATAACACAAGAGTGCTGTTTGAGAGAGTGCTAACATCAGGGTCATTACCAGCAGACAAAACTGGGTAAGAAACAAATATTTCTTGACTCCTCCATCTCTGAGTCTCTCTTCAATTCTGTATCTTCGCCAGGCGACGAAGGACGTAAGGCACGATCACGTGACTTTTCTCATTCAAAAATGTTGAATTTTAATCATAGTTTCGAAAAAAAATTTATAGCCGTTAGCTAACGTAAAATAGTATACACATTTCAAAACCGTTGGGGTCGCAGGTCTGACCCTAGAATTTAAAAAGTGTTTTGACTTTAAAAAAAATTTAACAGAGTTTTAATCATGATATGAGTGATGTCAAATGCATGTGCACTGCACGTTTTCCCAGGCTGATTGTACTTCCGGAAGCATCGTGGCTCATGGCTAAACGGTATAGGCCATGTCATGTGTTGATGTTCTTTTAATGCAATTATATACAGGGTGAATAACTGGTACTGTAACTACTGTAAAGGTTATTTGCTCGGGTGATATGCAGTTAAGACTCATGCATATGATTTGCTGAGATGATAATTATGAAGTTTATTGATAAATTTAATAACATTTATAATGAATGTATACCACTGAGAAAATGTAAAGTTAACAAGAGAAAGGTTCCCCAATCACCGTCGATTACAAAAGGGATTTTAAAAAGCATTCAAGTTAAAAATAAACTTTATAAGGAGTACTAACAACACCCTGATGACATGCGACGTATCAAATTCAGAACATATAGGAACAAGCTTAACAACATAATTCGAAAATCTAAAAGGGATTATTTCTATAATAAATTTAAAAGTACGCAAAATAATATCAAAGAGACTTGGGAAACAATTAACTCAATTATTGGAAGAAACAATAAAGCAAAACAACGGAAAATTTTTAAAACTAACAATGGGGAAGTTACCGATCCAAATTCTATATCAAATGCATTTAATAACTTTTTCGTTAATATTGGACCAAAATTAGCAGCCGAGATACAACACAGTG
>JXSR01S026224.1:12867-25866 GCA_000969725.1 Ophiothrix spiculata
TCTATTACCGCTAATACTTTACATGATGCAAAAAACTCAAAATGTTTGGTGAAAAGTTTGGGGATGATGCTGAACTTGTCCAATCCACCTTTAATATATGAGATGATTAAATGATCCCCTGGTTTGGGAAAAAAAGGAAAATTTGTAAAAAGAAAAAAATGATGCAGCAGGCAAAACGCATGAAACCCTAAACAACTAAGAATTCTAAGTCAACTTACGCGTAAGCACGGACAGTCTTACGGGCGCGAGTTGGAGCGTTATCACGACGAATTACGGTAGCACCTGACGCATGGGCAATGCCTTGTGGTTGCTGGGCGTTCTCAGGAATATCGATGTCACCTGTTTACAAGAAAAAGAATTAATGGGTCATTGATTTTTATTATTCATGTAATTTTAGCATAATACTAGATGAGTGATTCTAAAACCCCCAATAAAAACATGTTATAGTATGCTGATATTAGTGGTCAGATTGTATCAATACACTTACTTAATCTGACTTTCTGGTGAATGTTGTGGTGGTTCAAATATTGTCACAAACATGCCTGATCTCAACTTATCAACTTTTGCAAGAAGCATAATCATTTGAATATACTGATTATTTTGCAGCAATGCACGGTAAAGCTGCACATATTCTGAAACAGAGTAGCTGTCGTTGCGACACAAGACGTTGCAGAACACGACCAAATCATTTGCAATTTTAAGTTGTCGTAATGTAGTACGACACATTTGCATATTGCCTTAATGGTCTGTCGCAAGAAAAGTTGAATTTATTCTAACTCAAACTATCGTGTCATTGCGACCATCACGACAGGGTAATTGATATATCGGCTTGTCGAGCTTGCCGCATAAATTTCCTGATGCGGTGACAAGGTCGAGTTTGCACACTTAAAATTTTGGATGTCACCCTGGCCGTACGACCACCAAGACAGACACTCTAAAGCCCATGATATACTAGCAAAACGCAGCTAGCATGTGGTTTGATTTTAGACGCTTCGAAGACGCTAACCAGACGCTAGCTGGTTAAAATATTTTCAACTTTAGCGACTTCGTTAGCGTCTAGCTAGAGGCTAGCTGCGTCTTGTTAGTATATCATGGGCATGAAACCAGCTTAGTAAAAGGGTACTCAAGGTTTCTTACCGCTGAGTTGCAGTGAAGCCTGACTGAGTTCCTTCTTGTGTTCTGACATCAATTGGATGAAATCGTCCAATGACAATTCCGTCTTCTTTTCAAATCCAGCAGCACTAAACATGGAGGTAATCACATCATCTAGCTGACCTGGTTCCAAGGATGTGTTCACCATTTCCATCATGGATCTGAAAAACACACAAAATTAACCATTTGTAGAAATAAGTTGTAGTTTCCCTGTCAGTTAATAGCTGATTTATACTCAATGCAAATGTATTCTGAGAATTTTTTTTTGAAACAAAAAGACACCACAAGGATATTTACTTTCAAAATGCAAACGGACTGCAGCAGCAGACACTCAATTGTTTTAAATAATTAAATACTGGGGATTTATAGTGCACCATGCCTCCCAGATTTGTAATTCCACGCAGCCTCTGCACACTTTACAGGTGTTCGCTGACCACTGTGGCCCAAGTAAGCTCCATTCCACACCAAGCATCATTTCAGGTTCTGCAGCAACATCTAGGGGCGCTGAACCTTCATCAGCCCACATGCGCACCATCGCTGCCCATATCAGCTCCCTGAGGTTCGTACGGGTTTCCACGATACAACTAGCAGTTATTTCCTTGAAGCACACTAAACTTTTAGCACCAGCGGGGTTCGAACACGGTACCTTCCGCACCACAAGCAAGCGCCTTACCGATTAAGCTAACTTGACTGCTTTTATAATTAAAGCCATACTACAAGATTTTGATCAGAAATGGTTTTGAATAAAAACAGCCTAAAACGAAAGAATGGGACTATCTAAAAGAGTTTAAGTGTATTTTGTCAAAACTTGCTTTACACCAGAAAAATTGATAAAAAGGACATGCATACTTTCCTAAACCAATACATGTGGAATATTCGGGATCCCAAATTTAATTCAAGAAATGGCCATAACAGAAAAAGTATAAGCATATGTAAGCAAAATCCTTGGAGGGTATTAATATCTACCAAAAGTAAACTAAAGAAGCTTAAAGAAAATAAAACGTTGAGAGTGACCGGGGAGCTTTATTTTATCACTTTATGGTATATTGTTTTAAGCCATGTTCAAAGAGGAGGTGGACATCAAAAGGGATAACAGAAAAAGTGCTGAATCAAGGGGGCCACTCAAACATAATGTTGCAGGCATAGAGTGACCAAGGAAAAGGTGAATTAGGGTTGTTTTTGAGGACTGAAAGGTGTATCAGGTTACACCATTTAGGGTCCAAAATAGCAATTTTGGGGAAATTTTCCAGAAATAGGGTACATTTTCAAACCGTAGTGTGAAAACAGTATCGATAAAATCCTGATTTAGGGCGTGAATAGGGGAAAAGGGTATATTTTGGCTTCACAACCCTCCACCTTCTTAGGGGGCGTTTTGAAAAAATGTTGTCACGCTATGCCTGCAACATTATACTTGAGTGCTCCCCCATGGGACATCAACTTACTTCAACATAGTCTTGAATTCATCACGTGAGAGGTGTCCAGAGCGGTCAATGTCATACATATTAAACATGAGAGCCAGTTTGTCCTCTGGTTTGCCTAGCAATGGAAATTGGAATCAAAGCATGAAAAATGTCAATGTTAAAATCACCCCAAAAAAAACATCATTAACCATGAGCAATATGGAAATGCATTAAATATTGCAACAATTCACAAAACAGTATAGAAAGAGTGAGTCAGCTAATATATTCCTCTGTAAATTTGTGACACCAAATTTGCAATAGTTGCTTAATTCATTGCTGAGTGATTTTTTTATTATTATAATGGGATTTTTATAGCACTTTTTACTATGTATGCAAAGCGCTGTCGCCAATTATTATTACGCTGCCATCAGGAAACCGTCACAATCATTTCTCTTCAACTAGGGTGGCTGCATGGCTGATGCGCTCACCCTATCTGCACTTAGATTGTAATGCTCCCAATTTCTCTTTGTTAATTGGCAGTTTGCAAACAAAATTTGACAAATTGAACAGTATATGGCATTCCTATTGATTATGTTCCTTTTATAAACTGAGTGAACAGAGCAATCAGTCTTCAAGTGTTGTACGAGTACCCCTACTAAAATGTATTTACGACCAAGATAGCAGCTATCCCATAGGGTTAACAGAGTCTAGGTTCAAATGAGTGCCAATTCTTAATTCCTCTGTTAAGATCCAGTATTTGTTTGACAAATTTCAAAAGTTGGTGTTAATAGAAGATCAGGGCAAAGAAGTATTGTTACTTGCTCACCTTTGGCAAAGATAACGATGACATCCAAGAATTCACGGAAGGACAGGGTTCCGCTCATATCCTTGTCAACCAGCTCAAACATCTGTTCAACAAAGAGACTGTCGCTCTTCATGGTGAGGATGTCAGCAAACTCCGTCTTGGTCAGTTCACAAGCCAGAATATCCTTGGCAATGGTGGATTCTAGCCCACTGATATCATCTGGGTCAATTTCTAGTTTGAAGGCCTAAAAATAGGAAGGAACAAAGTTAAAGGATAAGTTAGGGGGCTGCATATTAAAGAAGCACAGTCCAAAATGTACTTTTATATTTTCATATGAAAGATAATAACTAAAGAGACTTGTAATAATTTCTACATAGGGTTGCTTCAAAACTAAACCTATGTTTGACTGCTCTGAACCAGCATATCTGGCCATGAGAATGCGTAAGCAGTCAACCATTGGTTTAGTTTGGAACCATCCTCTTATTTACCTGGGCAAATGCAACACGGAAGAACCTCTCCAATGTTTTTTGTCGATGGGCTTTGGTAACTGCCATTCGGAACAATTCAGTTTCACGAATTTCTTGCCTCTCTCTTCCGATACCGACTTCGGCGCTTCCAAGCCAGCTTTCAAAATCGCTGATGAACTCTGTGCGAAGTTCTTCATCGTCAAATTTGAGGACGACGTCATATTCACGTTCAAATTTAATCAGGACAAACTTTCGCTGTCTATCGGGTGATACACAGAATGTAAGTTTCTGTACCATGGAGAGATCCACCGTACGATAATTCTTGTTGCCACGTTCATTTTGGATCTTAATCTGTTTGCCAGGCCCAAGCATAACCTGAACTGGTCTCTTTGATTGTTTGTAACCACACCACTCAGTAGCTGTAACCAGGCAAAGAGAAGGAAAATGATAAATACAATGTCCAACTTGAAAGTTGATTTTTTATTACTCAAGTTCTTATATTTATTAAATGATTTCATTCCATATTTAATTTCATACAAGAGTTTTGTCAAGCCACTGATTGATCATGAGATAGGCGATGAGGAATCTCCCCATTGACCTCATCCAATGCGTATGACAATTGGTGTTCAACCCTTTCCCAAACGAGCTCCTGGACTCCCCTCTCCTCTTGACAGATATAATTTGATATTTATTGATTTATTTTGATCTGTGACATTTGACTGAATTGCAGGTCATTTACAATGAGAACATCAGTAATATCATCATTCAAGACTACATTGAAATACATGCTTAATTAAAACAATGTCTGTAGATCACCAAATTGAAAAAGAGTTCATAAAATGCTTTTCCAAAGCATGTATGTAAACCATGGGGCTGTTTATACAACGAGAAGAATTGCTTTTTGGAATAAAGAGTGTATGGTCATATATCAACATACCTTGATAACACTTGAGTTTTTCTGGTTTGCCTTTACGAGATTTTCTGTGCAATAGTTTGCGTTTTTCCTCTGTTTTCTTTGATCGCCAAGATGCCAAAAGGAACAACAGCAAAATGCAACCTGTAGAATACAACATAGAGATGTTTGATTAATTATTCTATCTTTATTCTGGCATACTCTTTCAATACAAATGTACTGGTCTCCCAAGAGGTCCAGATAAAATATTTACATGTTAATTAAATTCCCAAAGAGGTCCAGATAAAATATTTACATGTTATTTAAAATTCACAAAGATAATATTTACAATGATAGATAATTTTGAACATTGAAATGAACATTTACTGCAGAAATATTGTATAATCTTTCAATACAAATGTACTGGTCTCCCAAGAGGTCCAGATAAAATATTTACATGTTAATTAAATTCCCAAAGAGGTCCAGATAAAATATTTACATGTTATTTAAAATTCACAAAGATAATATTTACAAAAATAGATAATTTTGAACATTGAAATTAACATTTACTGCAGAAATATTGTACAGACAATGAATATAACTTACATAGAAATAACATTTTAAAATTCATTCAAAAAGTTGGAGCGAGTGTCTGCTGGGAGTTTGTTCCAAAGCGAAGCAGCTCTATAATGGAAAGTTCTCCTGCCAGCAATTATGTTCCAAGATGGTACTATAAGAATATTATTTAATCTACTCTTTGTATTTTGATTATGGTATGAATGTGTAAAAGTAAAAATAGTTGAAAGATACTAAGGCGTAATTTACACAATGGATTACATGAAACAATTCAAACTAACTACATGCCAGTATAAAAATCTATTTTGATATTTAGTGCTTCTCACCAGAAGAAGCAATGTGGATTTGAGCCTAAAGCCTTTAGACTAATTCACTGCTATACCCACCCTATGAAAACAAATAAGATCTATGTACATCAAATGGTGAAAACAATCCTAGGGATTCTCAGAATGTCCCAGAATCACAGCGAAACCAAACAACATGAATTGTGTTGATCCATTCATTGTACACAGTGATACTACACCACAGGTTTATACACGCTTTTGCTGAATGCTAAGCTAATTCTGATCTTACAAATTCCCAGATACCCACTCCTAGCAATACAACATCAATAGTTTGACTACAGGTCAAACTAAACTCTCTTTTACAATTTAAACAAAATACAGAATAGCGGTTGCATTTACAAACAATAGGGCCCTCCACTCTGGATTTTGTTTACATAATAAAGGTTAGGGTAGGGAGGGAGGGAGGGAAAACAGCATGACAGTCAATGTTAAAATCTCCAACATTTTTATAAATAAACAAATATTCAGGGCAGGGAGTGCATTTATAAACAACAGGGCCATGCAATCTGGATTTTTATTTACATATTAAAAGGTAAGGGAAGGGAGGGAGGGAAAACAACATGACAGTCAATGTTAAAATCACCCATTTTTTAAAATAAACAAATATTCAGGGTAGGGGTTACATTTACAAACAATAGGGCCCTGCACTCTGTATTTTGTGAACACTGTGCATACTTACCAATTGTCCAGACACCAGCGGCTAAGAAAGTCAGTGCAAACGACACTTCACTGTATTTGAAATAGTCATAATTCATAACTTCTGTACAATTATCCATATCAAGCTCGGACACTGTACGATTAGGGTTACCATGGCCGCCTTCATTAACATCAGGAGCAGTATCCCAACATTTATCACCTGGAATCAAATCAAAATTAAAGCAAAATTATGAGGAGTTAAGGGTTTTTCCCAGAGATGCAAAATCTCCATTGATTTTCTTAACATTTAGTATTTGGTAGATTTATTCGTGCTAATAACGAATCTAACATAACTAGGTCACCGTGCTCATTTTTAAGATACAGACATTTAAAAAGTACATATTTTCGCCAAAATTCACTTGATTTACCACACAAAGTATAGGAGAAGCTCAAAAAAGATGATAATTATGTGCTTTCAAAATAGTAAACGCTCCATTGATTTTTGTAATTTTTTGCACACATCAAAATACTGAAATAAACATAGGGTCACCATGTTAGTTTTCAAGAAAAATTACAAAAACAGACATTTTTCAATCAAATTTGATTACTTTGATGGTACATCTGCGTCTGCATAATTTCCTGTGTATATATGACGCAGCTATGTAAGTAAAGCATTAGAGCATAAAAGCGTTAGTAAAGCATGCGTTCAGTGTGATTTGAAATTTGCGCATGCAAACATTTTTTGTTTTTTTACTATTTATGGACAAAATCTTTATCCCGCAGTAATGCACTAATAATTTGAAATTCCAGCCCCTAGGTACCCGGGAATGGCCGTGACTTGCACGTAAAATGTAGCTTCAAAAATGACACTTCCTGTTCAAATCACGGTCAAGCTCCAGCAGGGCCGGGCACAAAATTTGTGTCAACCCCGGCACAAGTCACGGCCCCCAACCTGCCGGGAATCGCGATGCAATCCCGGGTCTTTCTATGTTTGTACACTTCCCGGCCCCGCTCGCGCGAGCGTACCGGCTGATTTTCTAGCTAGGGAAGCATATGGGTTTGATATGATATGATGTTAGATGAATGCATAAAGAATCTTCAAGTCATGCTTAAACTATTAAAATTAAACGTGTCTGGGTTTTAAGGCCTAAACTTTTCGCGGCGGGATCGTCTTTCGACACACAGGCTCCAGCATTGAACTTCAAAAACCCTGCAACCAATTTTAAAAACTCAACGGTATACTGGCAGCTGTATGTCTAACCAAATAGTTGATTATTTCTATGACAAAAGATAATAATTAACTAAGAATCGTTGAAGTTTGAAGTCACACCGCATGCACAACCGGTTATTGTTTAGTGTACGATGTCCGTCGATCCCCGCTATGACGAATGATCGTGGCGATGATATGCAGTTTGTCCCGGTCAACATCATAACAAAGCCCTGTCAATATGGGTAAAAAGCCCAGCACCAATATCCCGGCTGTTTGATTGGTGTTGCAATCCTCTAACAAATCCCGGCACAAGCAACTTACAAATCAGACCCACCCGGGAACAAAAAATCGGTAAAATCCCGGCTAAGTGCGTGACAAATCACGGCCATTCCCGGGTACCCAGGGGCCGGGATTTCAAATGATTAGTGCATAATAAGCAACTGCATCTCTGAGAAAAACCCCTTAAATAAAGGATTGTTTGTTCAGTAAAAGTGTATAGGTGACCTTGTGTGACACCATAAGCCATTGAAAACTGATATGGCTCCTTTTAAAAAATAGCTGATTAACTAGATTAAATTTCCCCTATGTCAGAACAGGGTTCTTTGTTTTGTACCCTTCCCACTTGTAAGTTGTAGAGATACCGGCATTTTTGGTAGACCAATGCCATTTTGGATATAAAAGCACATCACCCCATACCCATGACAAGGTTCACATACATGATAGTATAATTGACGCTTCATGTTATAACACAGGATTGATTTGTTCATCAGTACTATAATTTATGAATGTTGAATGGAGTGGAAATACAAGGGTTGGATTTGAATAAAGTCAAAAAATATTATACAAATATTGACTGCTTTGAGGGGCATGGTTTAAATTATTTTCCCGAGGTGATCTCAAAACCATGAATATACCCGAAGCGAAGCTGAGGGTATATTCATGGTTTTGAGATCACCGAGGGGAACTTATTTAAACCATGCCCCGAAAACAAAAAGCAGTCAATATTCGTTTTATATACCGAATGTATAGATTTTGTCATCTGGTTGGTTAAAAGAACCGAAAATGATTTACGATATATGTTTCTCCTTTCAATGCTGACCGCGCCGTATTGTGCGCAAAATGTATTGAGCGGGCCTAGTGAAAAATATGCCCCGGGCCTAGTTAAATCCAAGCCCGCACTTTTAACCAATCAGAGGACAGGAATCTATATATGAGGTATATAAATTGTTATGTTGCCCCCAAATCAGAAAATTGAAATTTTGGGTCTGTTGGTTGGTTGGTCTTTTTTAAAATTTACTTAATAAACTGAATGCGGACTTCTGAGTTTGGCTGAGGGAAACACAACAACTTTATGGGCCTTATCAAGATCAAAAGTTTACCTTCATTAAAATGGAATGGATCTCTTTGGATATCATCTTTGGTAATGTTTGTACAACGAATCAGCACATCAAATATGGTTATATTGTTGATATAGTCAATCTCTGCTTCAGAAAACAATCTGAAAATAAATTGGTACAAAACACAAAAAAGTGTCAGAATAGTAATTGCTTTCAAAATGTTAATCTACGTTTCAAGAGCGCATCACAACCAGAGATAACAATTAAGAGTGATGTTGAAAATTGGCCGAAATATAACATAAACAATGATTTTTCTGGTTGATAAAAGGTCAAAATTTAACATAAAATCAAATTTTATAGGAGGAATTGGCACTCACCACCATATTGTAGTTGTGCATGGAGCCAATTTATTGTACCTTTTTATATTTTATATTTTGTTCACAAGCATGCATCTTAAATGCCAGATGAGCAGTATTTCACCCTTTTTAACCCCTTTGCTGCGGCCGACTTCTATAGAAGTCCAACAGAATTAACATCTGTATGCGGCTGACTTCTACAGAAGCATTTCACTATAAATACCTGCAGTATGCGCTGTTATAATAATATATAGGCCCATGTTTGGTATCATATGAAAGGTTAACTTCTGGGTAACAGATTGGCTAACTTTATTTTTGGATCAGTAGCTTCCCAAAAGAGATATTGGTCAATGGTCAAGTAATTTTCACCCTTGCAAGTCAAAGCCAATAAAGTTCTTGGCTGACGAGTGTTGTGTACTTATAGTCTACTGAACGGGTACTGTTTTTACAAGGTAACATACATGGCATATTAAAGAGGGAAATATAGCCTATAAAATGTGTTTTTATAGCTGACTAGGCTACAATACTTTGAGAAATTGTTCCTAAACTTGGAATTTTATGCAGGGATTACTTAAAGTCACATGTTGATTTTAGGTTGCCACCTCGAACGGGTTGAGGAAAACAAGATGGTTATAATGAGTGCTGATTCCTTTGAATGAATATTCTAATTTGGTTTTAAAGACTACAAATGGAAATTGTAGCATTTGCATCAGGGCATATGATAACTTCTTCAAAATGCAAATTATCTGTTGAATACACCTTGAATCGCAGACTTACCCATTGCGTGTGTTCTCATACCAGAACCTATCAGCATCTCGGATCCTGATGAACTGATCATAGATGATATATCTGAAGAGTTCCCCTGGTCCGCGTGCAGTGGTTTCATGGAGACCTCCAGCCCAGATGTCTACTTTGCTGATGTCACCTTTATATGCCATTTCCAAATTACGCAAGGTCTGTAAAAGCAATAGGGAATATATGTGACTGTACAAACATCTAGTAAAGTTGGCCCAGCTAATTTTATTTTACCGAAGTTTTAAATAGAATTTATCTTCAGCTTCAAATTGATAATTGTGTCAATTTCATAAGACATCCAAGTTACGATTCTTCAAAGCACAACTTGTCAGAATACATAAAATGGAGAAAATGTGCATTTAATTTATTTTATTAACATTTCCGATGCAATTACAAAAAAGGTTTTCAGTTATTTTGACGTTTAGATGAATTTTGCCCTGCATCTCAAAACAAAATATGCCAACTTTATATATGATTAATTTATATTAGTTTACATACAACACATAAACAGTAATTTTATACATAAGCTGCATTGAAAATTGTAATACAAAACAGGCTCTAACAACCATTTTCATCTTTTATAAATCAACTTGTTGTCACATAGGCCTAAGCAATACCCCTTATTTGTACTTACAGATTCGTCAATATCTGACATAGACGAGTCGTTATGATATGGGTTGATTTCCATGAAGCTTGCTCTTGGAGTCAAACCGAGGGCTTCACGGGCTGTGTTGTAATCTGGCAGACCGTGATCACGAGCTCTCTGTATGTTAAGTACCATAAGATCACGACGTGAGAAATCCAGTGTACCAAACACACGCCCTGAAAAGAAATAAAAAGAAGAACATTTTAGACAATAGTATTATAGTTTTTGAGAGAGATTAATTAAAATTGGAATGAGCAAATCATTAATTTTGTTCACCCTGTATGCCCCCTCATCTCTATTCATGGTGCTATTTTTGTCTGTGCATCAAAATAGTTGCTTCAAACAAATGTTTATCCTGTTCTTGATCAGTGCCCCAGGGGGGCCACTTAGCCATACTGTTGTACACATGCGTGAACAAAAAAACACGGAAAAAGGGGGTATTTTTGTCAAGAGGCACGATCCGTACGTTTCGTGTTTAGGGGCCAGAAAACACTGATTTTCAACAAAAAGGGGTATATTTTCAAAATCCAACCACCCAAAAATTACCCCCAAACATGTTTGGGGTAATTTTTTGACTTGGGAATAGGGTTTTAACTTGTTTAAGGGGTGTTTATTTAGAAAAACTTATTAAGGGGGTAAAATGAAAGGAATAACCGTGTGAAATCCTTGTTTAGGGGTCATTTTTAAGGCTACTCGAAAAACGTGTTTAGGGGGTATTTTGAAAACCTTTGTTCGCGCATGTGTACACCATTATTATCTAAGTGGCCCCCCCGGGATCAGTGCTCCCTCTTTAAGGTTTTTTGAACTTGCAACAATTGAACCAATTTTGAAAAAAAAGTTAAAGTAGTTCTTTGGCCTGAGACTAAGACTTACTCTGTAAATCTGGAGTGATGATATTGTCTTCTCTTTCTGTGACCTGTGAGGCCATACCCATCAAGAAGGCTTCAATGTCATGCTCCCTGACAGGAAGCTGTGGAAATCAACAAAAGAAAACATTGTCTACCAATCTATAATTTTAATCAACACCCAAATCAACTTATGGGCATCATTAGGGCAACCCCCTGTGGGTTATTGCCATCACATTGTATAGGGCCACTAGTTGTGTTGGGCAATTACCGCTGGCTAGCTGGAGGCAGGTTTTGAATCTGAACCATAAGGGGGGACGGGTTGTGCATTTCTTCACTCACTTTTCCACACTGTGGCCCGGGTTCGATTCTAGGTCCGGGAGGACCTAAGTTGTCGATCCATACCCGTCCTTGCAGGTTTTCTCCGAGCATTTCGGTTTCCTCCTGCATCTAAAATCGAAAATTCTTTCCAGTTCACACTATGGGGGCATCCCTTAAATTTAATGCATATGCACTATTGGGATTGACCTGGCTTTCTGCTGAATGTTATAAATAACCGATAAAGCTTGGCAGCAGTACGGCTGATCCTCCACCCTTAACTTTGAAACTGAGACCAATACAGTAGGATTTTATAGCGCATTGAGATGTTTTTATGTTATTTGCGCTCACAAATATGGTTTCATTATTATTATTATTATTATTGTTTGGTACCATCAAGTGGCATCCCCTGTGAATGATTGAATCTAAATCAATTATTCAATGGACAAGCATTAAGTTATCAAGTTGGCAAGACATTTTTGAAAACAAACTCCCATCTTTGGAAGAGAGGGGGTATAATCTACGACTCGTAAGGCAAGTGGTTGAGTTATGCAGTTGGCCAGTCTATTTTGAAATCAAACTCTCTCTACAAGACTGTTCCCAATCTCCAATGAATGTAGATTGTAAACGGATTAGCTGACTAACCCGTGGATTCCAGAATGAGTTACCCGTCATGACGATCTTGTGGGTTCAAATGATCAGGGGTAAAACTAGATTTAAAACTAGATCCATTAGTGTAGATTGTAATGGATTAGCTGACTAACCTGTGGGTTCCAGAATGAGTTACCCTTCCTGACACCATGGTGGTCTTGTGGGTTCAAATGATCAGGGGTAAAACTAGATCCATTAATGTAGATTGTAAATGGATAAGCTGACTAACCTGTGGATTCCAGAAAGAGTTGCATGTCCTGACACCATGTCGATCTTGTAGGTTCAAATGATCAGGGGTAAAACTAGATTTAAAACTAGATCCATGAATGTAGATTGTAAATGGATTAGCTGACTAACCTGTGGATTCAAGAAAGAGTTGCATGTCCTGACACCATGGTGGTCTTGTGTAAAGTCTTGTGGGTTCAAATGATCAGGGGTAAAACGAGATCCATTAATGTAGATTGTAAATGGATAAGCTGACTAACCTGTGGATTCCAGAAAGAGTTGCATGTCCTGACACCATGGTGGTCTTGTGGGTTAAAATGATCAGGGGTAAAACTAGATTTAAA